>JWHW01026794.1:144118-161823 GCA_000931545.1 Papilio glaucus
AATCCGGAAATTTCAAATGTAGGTATCAATATCTTCTTTATATTCTATCATGTATGTATATTCCTATTGCTTGTAGTTACTTTATAAGTATACATTCATGTAATAGCTACGCCTCTTAGATTTACGAAAGACTATAGTGTGGGCAGAACTTGTTCTATTTTCTGCGGTTCTATGAACAACAAGGCCACTTAACTAGTGCATTTATTGGACATCAAAATGTTTATTCTATTAGGCTTCCAGACTATAATCAATCAAGTGACATATAAAAAAAATAATTACATATAATACTGATCTTTTGCACTTAACTGTTAAAGAACAAAGGTGTTAAATAGACTTACTATGTAACAGCTTTAACAGCTGATTGCGTATTTAAAATTTCAAACACTTTATTTGTTTGTCAAAAAAATATTTTGTTAATTCAATTGATTCCTGTGTTACAATAAGTATACATCCCATCGTATGAGAAACAACATATTAAAGATGAATGGTATTTTCTGCATCCGTCTAAACCCAGTAGGGCTAAAAGTCGAGACATAACTACGAAACTCCTGAATTTAAGCAAACAACTACAGTCCTGAGCTCCGCTGCCAAATGGAGCTTTTATACAGTGAGCTATATATTATAAGGACCTCGCATTTTTATCGTAGTTTCGCCCAGCTTGAATTCACAGGCTATAAAGTAAAAATAGTAGCACAATAAAGAAAACCTTGCAATTCCAGCAATATGGAAACGCGAATCTCACCTCTGCGAAATATTAAAACGAAAATAAAACTTAAACTTTGAATAATATAATTCTCTGTAAATTCTAAGAGTACAAATATATTATATAATCTACTCCTGGTATCACCCAGGTAATCCTCTGTGTGGTCCCCTGAAGAATTTCAATGTTGTACAATTGAAGTCTATGTTATGCTAATTGTCTGACTGACACGAGTGTAATATTTTTCGCGGGCATATGTGTACGTATGTTTGCATAAATGTATGTATGTACATTCCGTTGTGATATCACGTAGCCTAGACAACTTGACCGACTTTGAAGAGTGTGGTGTTATTAGATTCATCACCGGAGTGTCATTGAGTATTTGTCGTCAGCATAAACCCATATAGTGGAAGTAAACCATTATAATGTCGATAATCATATAGTCAGTCTAGTATTTTGTTTTGTTAAACCATCAATTTTTAAAAGGTTATTAGGGTCTAATTGACGTTAGAAATTCAAAATTAAGTAGGCGAGTAATATTTTAAAGTACCTTAACTACCTCAACTTTATATTCAAGTGTTCGAGAGTTCGAGTGTGTTTAGAACATAAACGGTCAAGGAAAATTTAATACTTTACGTTATACATTTGGCAATATTTTAGACTAAAGGTAATTTCTGTGCTTTTAACACGGCTATTTATTTAGGTACATAATACTACTTTCTTGCTACTCTATGCCACATTATGATGTTATATATATGATGCATATAATCCGCTGTTATGACAGTGGATTTTCCTCTAAATAAATTAACAACCTAATTTTATATTTTTAATTCAAATATATAAATTTCATTTTGGTTTAAGCTTCGAACCCAGGCAGGCGTGTTTTGTGTTAATTTATTTCATCACCACTACTCCAAAAACGGTGAAGGAAAACATCGTGAGGAAACCGGCATGTCTTAGAACCAATAAATTCGAAGACATGTGACATCCACCAGCCCGCACTGGGCCAGCGTGGTGGATTACAGCCCCTTGCCTCTCCCGGAGAGGAGGCCTGTGCCCCTGCAGTGGGGAACATTCTAGAAAAAGGCTGATATATTATTATATATTAAACGTTTTATCAACCTTCGTATTCCATACAGTAAATAAAACTAGATATATTTATTCCAAAATAAGTAAAATAGTTAGCCTATATCTGTACCAATGTTCTCCAAATGTTTTAATGTAAGTCTTCTATCACAAAAAAAATCAAAACGAAAGACTGACTGACTTTAATTATTCAAGTAAAAATACAATAGCCTTAGGCAAACGCATTCGTCTTTAGTAAGTAAAATCGATTTGCCGAATGGGGTCATCCATTATCGACACTGACAATGCAATATACGAGGCCTGTTTACAAATAATGATTCTAACCTCTAAGTAAGCCAAAAATTACAAGTTAATTTTATACCGAAACCCGGCGTTTCGGTATAAAATTAACTTGTAATTTTTGGCACATCCATCAATCAAACGTGGCATGTGAAAATCAATATTTTATTACAATTAATAGCAGGATGAAATGATAGCTTCAATGAAGCTGATATTAGACGGTAAATTGCTATTTGTAATTGGATAAAGATATAAAATTATTTATTTAAAAAAATATATTGGTTGAGTTTGGATTGAACTGTGATCTAATACAAGCGTTACAGTCTCTTTATAAAGATTCTACTAGACTAGTTAGGATTAACGGGGCCTACTCAAACTGGTTTAGCATCGATAAAGGTGTAAGACAGGGCTGTGTAGCATCCCCGTGGCAGTTCAATCTTTATGGATGATTGTTTGAAAGCTTTGAAAGACGAAGAGTGTGGATTAAGAATGGGTGAGCTAGTTGTAAAATGTCTCTTGTACGCCGATGACCAGATCGTGTTTGCGTCATCGGCGGAGGACTTACAACTTATGCTGAATGTAGTGAATGATTCATTAGAAGGTAAAGGCATGAAGATGAACGTAGATAAGACGAAAGTAATAGTGTTTGAAAGAGAACAGAGTAAGACAGTAATTGATATAAATGTTAACGGTAAAGAAGTGGAACAGGTGGAAGAGTTCGTGTATTTGGGGTGTATGTTTATTAGAGATGGTAGGCATGTTAAAGATTTTGAACGACGAGTGAATGCAGGAAATAAAATGGATGGGGCTATAGGTACAGTAGTGAGGAGTCAGAATGTGTCTATGTAGGCTCGTCAATACACAATGCTGTACTAGCCCCCTCTTTAATGTATGGAAGTGAGAGCTGGGTTTGGCAGGAAAAGCATGCTAGCTAAAAGCATCTCAACGGCATTAACTCTATTAATGCCGTTGAGATGCGATCCTTAAGAAGTATGTTAGGCGTGACATTGTATAATGTATCTATAAAAGTTACATTACTTTTGTTCAATGAAAACGAATTCTACAATTATTTGAGTTTGCGGTATGTGGCTGAGAGTCAGTAAGATATTTTCACAAATTTATTTTAATGTCATTTATCAAATTATAGCAAAGCATGTAATGATATTTGACTAGATATTCACTAGTTATTACAAGTTGATCGTAAAAAGACAAGAGATATCGTAAGAAAGAGTAAAAGTAAGATGAGAAGGCCCGCATAAATCATTCCTCAGATTTTTTTTTAATTTAATGAAAACAGCAGTCCTTAACGGTTAAAAATACACGCTCTCGCTAGTAACCCAGAGAGATAGGCAGAGATCACGGATTTCCATTTGATGCTATCCTGGCGATTTGGACATCTACGCATACATGCTTATCTGTTAAGGGTGTACTCCGTATATCTCCTCTCCAGTACGTCACTAATCTGATCAAAAATTACAACTTATCTTCATAAAAAGCTTATTTGCCACCATTTTAAAAATGATAAGCGCTTGCCGTACATCGAGAAAGATCAACGAATGACGAATTTATCCTTTTCATTTTGTCATGCTCGTCAGTTGAATTACTTTTAAATTACACCACCACAAATCTATTCGATGTGCATTTTATAATAAAAAAAAAACTTTTAAACAAAAACAAAACCGACTTCAAAAAAACTATATTCAAAAACAACAAATGCACTTTAAAAAATGGAACCAATCGACAAGCATTAGCTCTCGAACAAAAAAAGAATCATCGAAATCCGTTCACCAGGAGCGGAGTTCTGACGTAACAAACATTAAAAAAAACATACAGACGAATTGATAACCTCCTCCTTTTTGAAGTCGGTTAAAAAACAGCTTTAAAAATACGCTCTTACTTTTCATACTACTTTATTAACAACCGTCGCATTTGTGGCGAATCTTCACTGATTCAACAAAGTTTCACGCGTAGGCTAAATCGAAATAGTTCTAGAAACTTTCATGCGCTTCGGTACATTAGCGTTACTTACTGATTTGAATTTGATTTTAGTGCTTTATATGTCGTCTGGCTTTCTTTTCAACTTTTATGTATGTAATAATGTAACCGTACGTGTTTAGTAGTCACAAGTAGGAAATAGCGAATATATGCTTTTACCTCTTGCGTCGTCTAGTTTTACAATGCTTATTTTTCGTTACGTATATACCCTTCCTCATTTCTTAATGAAGGCTTACAACGCCTTCCACATTTCGAGTTATTGCATTTATGTTCATAGATTACGGAAATCACTTAACATCACACTTCTTGGCTAATTTTATGCATCTTAAAAGAACAGTTTTAATATAGAAGCAATAGACTATTGTTAACAGTTTTATACCCTTCAATGTAACTTATATTCCTTAACATCACATTATTCCGCTTTTGGATCGTTACTGACAAAGTATCACTGCTTAAGATTTATAGTAGGTGTGCGGTCTTAGGTTGACCTTCACGTTTGAGGTGCGATAAAAGCAAACTATGTGATTGTTGTCTTTTCAATCAAAATCACTTATAAATAGTTAATTAGTTGAAAATGGGTTAAACATATACGGCATTTTCACCTCTGACTCTGCTAAGTAATTACTATATTGAGAGTAATCTAAACGCCTTGTTACAACATAACTATAAAGTGAATTCCCCAAGTCACTCGAAGCAGTGCGGTCGGTTACCCAAAGCGCAGCACCGAATTTAGAAACCAAATTTATTAGAATGGAATCATACGGTCGTACTCGCTTAATGCAGTTTCCTGGCATCGGGGCGGCACGGCTTTAAAATAAATTACCGTAAAATAAACCCACATCACTTACCCGCCGCGAAAGTGTGACGTTGTTACGAAATCGCATCGCTCCGACTCTCGACTGCTGTGTAAAATTAAATTATTTTCTGCCCTGGAGAAAACATAAATTCAATTTGCAGTTTTAATTGAAACAATTAAAATATATGCATGCCGGTAGTTTTAAAATTTGAATCCAATAATGTTAAGCAATGTCACTGTGCCTGATACAGGCTGATGATGAACATAATGATAAAGTACAAGGTTCTTATAACAGCATTTAAAAACACACACACACAAAGTCTCGACCCGCTTTTTACAATTATTGAACTAACCATTCACGTTAATTAATAAAATTGCATATATTGGACGTTATTGCCCTTCTTAAGTAAGTAAGCCTTAGCAATTTCGTTGACATAAATTTTCATTTCTCTTTTCTTTACTTGCTTTTATATTACATACATTGCTCACAACGATCTATCCAATTCAGTAGCCGAGAAGCGAATGGCCGATTCTCTTTACGATATGAAAAAGAAAATATTAACAATAACTAAGGTCGAGGCTCTCAGTTGGTTTGTTGCTCGTTTGGCCTCTTGTCCTTTAAAAATGTATAAATAGATTAATAGGCCGCCGAGCTCTTAGGTTTCTTGATCTGTTCCTCTTAGATATCCCCATCTATAGATCGGTAACTGTACAATCGGCCTAATAAAGAAGAGCGTATCGTTGAACTTTGTTTTATACTATAACTAGCTATTTCCGAAATTAGTTATAGTAAAGTGAAAAAATGTTCAGTTATATATTCTGTATTTCTAACAAAACATCCATACAAACATAGAATTTTTTATTTATATAGCAAAAAGTTTCCTAATAAACTATTACATTAGTTTCATTGTCTAGAGAATTAATAATAGTAATGCGAGCGACATGTTCTTTGAGCTACAAAGGCTGCCAATCCAATCAAACTGAACCAATTCTAATTACATCGCGAACGGTTTCATCATATTATAGTTTAAATTAACGAGACTTACCTAACTTCTTGCCATAAATTCCAAAGTTTTCACCTGCTTATATTAAAAGCGATATCAAGTCTATTGTAAATTTAATTTTGTACGGAGACATTGCTTTACAAACTTAACAAGATTTCGTAATTAGAAACATAATTAACTTTGTAATTATACTCATGTAATATTATGATTTTAAAAGGATGCGATGTTTTTATTTCAGAGATTCAATTTCATTAACTTCAAGCCGCTCGAAATTAAACTTGATTTGCATGAAGAATGTTTTACCTTAAAAAGAAACAAATATAATCAGCATAGGATTAAAAATAGCATTATAAGGGAAAAGTGTGGCTTAAAAGTGGATGATGTAACTAGAATTGAGAAAGGTATGCTTCGGTGGTTCGGGCATGTTGAAAGGATGAATGAAGAGAGAATAACGAAACAAATTTATGTAGCAAAAGTGAGTGTTAGTAGGGGATGCCCTAAGAGAACTTATGTCGATCAGATTAGTGGCTTACTAAAAAAGGCCGATATAGGTAGCACCCATAACCTACGAGCATGAATGCGTAGATGTATGAATGTAGAAGAAGCGAGAGAGGTGTGCCAGGATCGCGCCAAATGGAAATCCATGATCTCTGGCTACCCCTCTGGGTTATGGGCGTGAGCGCATATAGTATAGTATAATATAATCAGCAATATCGTGATACACGGTTTTGATATTCGACGTCCAAATTTTAATTTCGTTACCAACGATAACTTCAGATAAATTAGATAGATTTACTTCATTGTGTTCGACTTTAATAATAGAGCGCAATATTTTTAAATTCCCCCTGAGCCTTTGAATTTAAATTGTTAACGCAGATTACAATAATAAGTACCCACATACTCGGTTATTTAACCCTTTGTTCAAAGAGGAACCGTCTTAACGCTGGTAGAGTTAGCAGCTGTCACAACCTGTGCGCGGATAGGCCGGTTAGACCGGGAAAGTACCAGGATCTTATAGGAGGTTTTATTCTCATCTAGCAGCAAGGAGATTCTCTGGAACAAATTATATTGTTTCTATGTAGGATAGAATAAATTCTGATTACAAAATTGAATTACAAATTATATTGTGTGAAAAAACTTATTTATTATCTCAGTATAATTTATCGTATGTTTGTTTAATTTAATATGTAGTTATAAAAAATAGAACTTATTAACTTTATTAATTTAATATGTAGTTAATACAGTTAATAAGTTCTATTTTAAAAATTGGTAATAGATGTATTAGTCTAAGTTTGCCAGAAATGTAAGCATTCATTGCAATTGATCCCAAATAGGAACACAACTGTCAGACCCTATTCAGAGCTCACCGTCGGAATGTTACCACATGAATTGTTCTACAAAGAGAATTATCTACGCGACTGTACCAATGTAGATGTCACTTCTAAAGGAATTAAAGCTTTTATCTTATGCGGATTGAATAAAGCAAATATCGTTCATATATCACCATCGATTATAATAATATTTACAAAATAGCAATTTTGATAGTGTTGTTTTATTTACAATTTCATTTCAAAGAGGTTAAAAGAATCTGAAACTGTAAATATAGCCGGCCATTGAACAATCGTAACGAGTTCACTTCACTAAACTTAGAAACTATAAAAAATGCTTTAATTTATAAGAAAGTTTCTCAATAGTCTATAGAAAAAATTCTTTAAAGGAATTTAAGACACTTTTTAAATGTGCAAACGATTGCTTCTGTTACACTGTGGACAGGTCATATTTCCACTAAAGTGGCGCTACGTATTTCATTTCTTATCATGAAATCGGACCCATGATTTATGTCCGATACTGTCTTAGTGAATGCAATTTGACACTCAAATAACAAAACGTGACCGAATTCAAAATGAATTATTTGGCGATATAGGATGAATTCGGACCCAATTTTCCGCCCAGCTTATTTTCAAAATGGTGCCATTCTTTTTTTTAGTTGTCGAGGAAAATGTTGCCTCGTTGATGAACAAAGGTTTGACAAATTATTTGTACATGTTACATGCTCTTCCAAAACATATACTTTTCCTGCCGTTTTATTTTCTATCAGCAATTTCAACTATCTCACCTACGAAAGCACGCACTTATCTACTTACAAAAAGAAGAACAAAAAGGGAGCCTACATTTTAGTCGCCATTAATTAATTAAGCATTAAAATATTTTATTTCTTCTTTTTTTGCAAAGTGTGAAAGAGAATTATAATTGGCGGGAAGTAACTTTACTAGAATATATAAGACTATAGCTAAATTTCCTGTATATATTTATTGTCTGGTTTACTTTAGAACCGGTTATAACAAATAATGTTTCGCTTGCTCACTTGTTAGGATACAATCTAGAGCCATGCTATTTTATTCAGCCTTGACCACTGTCTTGTATGTATTAGCTGGCTTAGTTCCAAGTAAACCAACATACCAATCTATCCATCAGTCTTAAACAAACGTTTAAAGGAAATAGATAACACATGCATGCATTTTGATTTATACATTTTATTTAATTCTTGAACACAGCGACCTAGTGCTATTATTCAATTAATTATTATATTTATTTAACTTTTTTGGAAGTGAAAACTTCTTAAGCCGCGTTAGACGATATTTGGTAAGGGAGAATCTTATAGGTTTCCATGAACAACATGCTTTTTTTATAAGAGAACAAACGAGCTACGGGAACACTGAAGTGATAAACGTCGTCCATGGACACCTGCTACACAGGAGGAACTGCAGATGAGTTGCTGGCCTTTAAGGAAAAGATAGGCTCGCTTCTTGAAGGACCCTAAGTCATATTGGTTTGGAAATTCCACCGAGGGCAGATCGTTCCACAGCGCGGCTGTGCGTGGCAGAAAATTTGCGAGAATCGCACTGTGAAAGAATGCCAGCCATCCAGGTGGTGTGGGTGATACCTGGCGGTTTGTCGTGTCGTGCGATGACGAAACTTGGCGGCAGGAATCCTTCCAAACAGTTCTTCGGAGCACTCCCCGTGGTATATACGGTAAAAAATGCAGAGGGAACTGACGTCCCTCCGCAAGGCCAAAGTATCAAGCCGATCGGTAAGAGCTCGGTCGTTAACGATTCGAGTCGCTCGCCGTTGCATGCGGTCAAATGGAAGAAGCTGGTATTGGGGTGCTCCCTCCCAAAGATGCGAGCAGTATTCCATGTGGGGCCGAACCGAAAATGCTCAGCATGCGTCAACAACATGCATCAGCAATATGCTTATTTTACTATGGAATAGTTTCAACGAGTTTTTTTTTTCTTTTTTTTGTTGTATTCAATTTTGAATTTTATTGTAAAGATACATGCGTGAATTTATTTGCGTTCATTATTTATTTTTGAACTATTGTCCTTGATATGTTCCTTATGATTGCCTGTGTGTTTTTTAATAAAACGCGGAACCCGGTTATAGTTTGTTCTGCCACAAACCGCCAAAAGTCTCATTACTGTCCTATTTTCCTATAAAAATCTCTATAAAATATTAAGAGGTATTAAGAAGAGGATATTATGGAAGCTAAAATGAGTTGTTTTTATGTATTTTTAAATGAGAAATGCGTGAAATATACAGAGAAACATATTTATTTGTAAAAATGAAAAAAAAATCAAAATACCACACACATATGATAGGATCAATTGTGATTTTTATATACTAATTTATGTTAAAAATGTATGTTAATGTTTTTAAAAGAATCTTAATGCCAAAAGTATATTATGTATATTTATATTTTATTTATTGTTAAACCAGGATATACAATAAAATTAAAATAAAATCCAAATTAATAATAATAAATCCGGCTTTTGTTAGTATCCTTCACCGCTACAGAGGGATACAGGCCTCCTCTCCGAGAGAGGGAAGGGGCCGTAATCCACATCGCTGACCAAGTGCGGGTTCGAATTCGGTGATTCTAAGTCATGCCAGTTTCCTAACGATGTTCACCGTTTTTTTTATGCGCCTGCCTGGGTTCGAACCCGCGACCTACAGAATGTAAGTCAAGGCCTATACCACTGCTCAATTCCAAAAACAAACAAATAAATAATAAAATCTAGATTTACGTTTTTACTATAAGTAATTTTAAACACGTTTTTAAGTTAATACACAACGCTCTTACTTACTTATACATTCATATTATTTTATTACATTTTAACTATCCAAAAAGTCATGTTTACGGTTTATCGAAATTTTGGAAGGGAGTTTTGACACATTTTTATTGTGCACATTGCTGAGCACTTGTATCCTAATTATAATCATTGTCAAACTACACATTACGACATAGGCCGGGACATAAAGCTCTTTATTACAAGTACATTATCGCAGTTTTACTTATAATACTTAAGACCTAGGACATATTCTGTTGCATAGATAAGAACTAAATACTAAGTTTCAGACTTCATCCTCCTGATCTGTGACTCTTTTCGGCTAACCGCCTGAAATCTAGCTTATTTTGGAATCTGATCTTTACGCAATGTAGTTAAGGTAGTGATTGTACTATTTGATGAAATTATTTATATTTTTATGAGAGAAGGAAGCAATCAAACAAGCGACTCATCCAATTGTAAGCGAACATCGCTATAATTTTTTTTTTTTAGAGTTGATGGCGGCAAACTAGCTAGCTGTTCACTGCATATCTAGTGACCACTACTGTCCCCTCCCCGTCATCCTCTCTCCCACTCCGTCATCCTCTCTCCCATCCCGCCTTCTTGAAAAAGTATGAGGAAGGGAAAGAACCAGAGTTAGGCCTCCGGCAGACGAATCACTTCTTCTACTTTACGCCCATTTTCTGTATGGTCGTGATACTGAAACATCTGTTACTGCTGCGGGCTATGCCACTGTTAAATATTAAGTATCCGCATGCAGCGCAACGCAACACTCACGGAAGTGTAACTGACAACGGCAGTCTAAATACACTAATGAGTACAGCGTACGCTTGTCAGTAAACGAAGTGCACGTTAACGTAACATACGAGGTAAAACAACACAGCTGTAATTAATTTGTAATCAACTACGGTTTCATTTTATTGCTACTACTTTCTTGCCTTATGTAAAATTAATGTGTGATGTGCCACTGCGTATGTGTACACAACATGTTAATATCTGAACCCGCTAACCTATATTATGGTGGCAATGGCCGATACGTACAACATACTTCAGTCTCCCGGCATTATAGTGCAATTACACCAGGCTCACTTTTTTAATAAACTTCTAAATTTTCTGAACTAGTACAGCTACATTAAAGGCATTAAGTAATCTATAACGTTTACTTTAACAAGAGAAAGGGAGAGAGTGATGGACCGGGAAGTAGAGGTCAGTCATTTCACTCATCAGACAAATTTATTTCATTATCAAATGAAATTATATAAAATAGTTTCAACATTCTTTAGTTTTAATGACTCCTATAAAGTATTTGATATATAATTAAAAGCAGTAAAGTATTCACATTTCAGGATTCGATATCAAACAAAGCCATGCGAGCGTAAACTTTGAAGAGCAAACCGCAGACCACATCCACTTTGGAAACGAATCGCATTGAATACATTTATTTACAGGCATAATATAACAATAAATAGTATATTATAACAGGAAAAATCATTTATTTTACCTATTATAATGCCTGATTTTTTTATTTATGTTATGTAAATCTTATTTATGATTTGAACACTACGATCATCTGATCGTGAGTCTAGTCAAAATGTGGCAACATCGTTGTGTACATCTCCGTGCAAATAAGTCTAAGTGGGTGCCGCAGTGATGGCTAACGGTAAATTCTAATTTCAAACTCATTCAAACGTGCAAACTTAACCGTGTATCAACTTATAGGCTCTTGGACCAAGTTATTTTTAACACGCTTTTATTACTTTAGTCTGTAACGGAATCTTTCATTATAAAACATTAACTTGTATTTCTCCGATATAATTCGCACTCGTATCAAGAACCGATGACATTACATTTTTTATAACTTTATTTAAGTCCTATTCAGGATTATGAGTAAAAATAATTTATTTTAAGATTGACAATAACGCCATCTAGATGCATATTAAATAACAACAGATACTTTATGTAATGGAACTTACGTATTTTTTATTTTTTTATTATTAATTATCATAGTAAAACTAGCAGACCGTATGTATTTTGGTTATTCATTCTTCCGATCACAACGCTACGTCTCTGGTCCAGCAATTTAGGATAAGTTCGGTTACATGGCATTAACTGATGTTATGGGACAACATCCACAACAGATTTTTGTGGCCAGCTTGTTCGTTGGAAAGGGTGTGAAACATGGGAAGGGTACAAGGCCCGCGGCCCACGCTCATCGGACAAAACGGAGAAGTGTAAATGAATCTAGTTAAGTAAATACCTTAGAGATATCCCAAAGAAATATGCAACAGCTACTTTCTTTTACTGGCGTGTTTCGATGGCATATAGGATACCTAGGTCAAAAGTTTTTTCATTTTAGTATATTATTGTCATTTTTTTTCATTTAGCAACAATTTTCTTTTTTTATTTATTTGAGGTTTAAATATGTGTAGTATATTTTTTTTAAATCATACACAGTATGCAGATAATGAATTACGTTATACGTATACTATAGTACGTACACACTCTAATATGTATCTATAATAATAAAGTCGAAGACAATGTTTGCTGAAAACAGAGAAATTTCTTCAATATGCAGTCAAATAAATAAATAGTCAGTAATCACGATCTTCTCAAAGAGACCTATTTATTGGTTTTCTTAGCTGTGAAAAGTTTTCCAAATCCAATCTCGCCTGATGGTAATCGGCTACAGTACGTAGGTTTTTTTTCTACTTTCGCTTCTTGACGTTACAATAAACTTGAAGTAAGTTTCTATGTCTTTTAAATGACTCGTGATAATGAAATTCTCAATCATATTAGGAAAAGTATAAAAGGATTTGTAATGTAAGACCCGAAGAAAAAAAAACAGTTTCACTGTAAAAATCGCGGAGTCCACTTTCAGAGGCCCATTTAAAAAAAATTGCACCATTAAAAAAGATGTGAAATAAAAAAAGGAATTGTCATGATTTTTTAATAATCGAAAAAAAGCGTTGCACATTCAACATTTAAAAACAATTTTCAGAACGTACTTGGCTTGCCTCCAGTCTAAATGGAGACTTTTATCAATGCCTTGGAACACAAATCTTGCTATTATCAAAAAGTTCTCTTAAGATATACTTGTTGATTTGTTTTATATTTGAAGAAGTAGGAATAAGTGAAATTGTTTATTTTTATTACATAAGTAAAAATATATACTTCAAATATTTTTTTATTAAATAAAGTTAAGAACTTGATTAAAATGTGTTGAGGTATAAATATTTTTATTGACATTGCTTCACAAAGTAAATTATGTTATCTAAGGTGTAAATGATTGTGATCTGTGATCATTTTGTCTTTACCTGCCAAAGGGTTGCGTCAATTCATATAAAAAAAGTTTCATTAAAGTGGCATGACACTTGAAAATTATTTTGCTTTGAAAACACTTGAATATTCGAGACTGATTTTTTTTGTTAAAAATTTTTAGACGCAGGTTTAACTTAATTTTGTCGTGCTAATCAGAATTAAAGTTTTATTTACAATAAAGAATTTTTATTTTAAAAAGTTGACATAGTAGGTACAGCATGTCGGTGAATATTTGAACTTCTAATGAAAAACAACCAATAAAATGATATAGAGTAAAATAAATAAAAATAGTTTTTATTAAATATACATTTTTAACAATAATAATGACAGAATATAAAGGACCAACGAGATAGTGGGTACGGAGAGCATCCTTATCTACCTAGATCAATTGATTTAAAATAAAATAAATTTGAAATTTTATACGAGAATTTATTTACACAAACATGTACGATGTATGTCACCGATCGATTGTTAGAGTCGACACTTTATAATTGGACTAGACAAATTCTAAACGGTCGGCACATTCTCAGTTAAACGAATCATTGACAATATGCCGATTCATTTCCAGTCAATTTCTAACGGGGCGAAGTCATTGGCTGAAGTACGGTACGCATATTATGAATACGATAAAAATGTCGTTCGATAAAACGAAATGTTCGCGCTGATTGGTCGAAACTCATGTCCTGCGCCACTTCTTTTGTTGGCAAGCTGTGGCTAAACGTAAACAAACAAAATGTTCGTGTGATGTTATTTTGGTACCATTAATAACTAAAATTTTAAATTACACTCACATACTGAACTAAAATTAAACCTGTTATTTATTTTGATAAGAGTGAGAATCGAAGACAATAAAAAATAATCATTGGTGAATTCAACGATTTTTGTTTAAATAATTTTTAATGTTTAAGAAACCTTTGTAATATTGTTTGTAACGTCTATATCCAGGTGATAAAGGTGGTTTTTTTTTTGTTATAAAATTATAACACTGTTCATAACCTGTTAGAAAATAAATAACTTGTGTAATTTAATCAAATAGTTACTAATGCTACGAATATAATTTAAAGTATAATCACATTTATTTGTTTACGTTTAGCGACTGACTAAAGGATGACTGGCAACGAATCAAAAAATCGGATCGCAAGTTTCGACTAATCAGCGCTTAAAAGAATGTAAACATAGACGTTTTGTTTATTGGATAAATATCCACTTGCCTTAAGTCGCCTCTTAGTAAAGTGCCTAAAAAAGAAACGGCACATTCTCAATTACTCGATAACTGACAATGTGCCGACCGTTTAGAATTTGCCTAGCCCGATTATAAAGTGCCTTACAATCGGTCGGTGACATATCTATACTGTTCAAAGCTGCAGCGACCTCAGTTATACATTTGCTTTTGCACACAGATGATTGCTAAATGCACAACGGAACAGTTAAAAGGTCCTCTTCTTCGACATTTTCTTCTGTGTAAAAGTGTCATTAGAATTTAAGTGAAGTTAGACGATTGTATCGATGAAGCAATTAATGATAAATATTTTCATTTCACTTTGACAAACCTGTGTAATCAGATCATAATTTTTAAATACCGTGGGGATATGTCAAAAATAACGTATGCCAGGAATAGCTATTTGTAAATTAAATTACCGTAAATGCATTAAATCTTCTATATTATTATAAGTTTTGCAAAGATATTCGAGGCAGAAACATGGTATTTTTGAAATATCAGCACGGTATTTAAAAAAAATCATCTGGTAGCACTGAGTCAAACTTGGCAATAAATTCGACCAACCCCAATTAGCAAAAATTTTTAGTACAATTTTAGTGAAATTTTTAGTAAATACAGAAAAGCAAAATTTTCAAGCATTACATAATGCTAAATAATTAAAAAATCTAAATAATTTATCATCTTATATGAAAACACTAATAAATAAAATCATCAAAGCTAGTATGAAGTCTTAATATTAACATAATTATAAAAAATATCAAGCTAAGAATTTGTTGAAGTTATGTTGCGCAATATTCTACATCTGGTAGGAGAATATATAGACCACACTAATTAAAACGGCTTTACTCACGCGTGGTTCGGTGTATGTACCGACTAGTTTCGAGCCCATCGGGGGCTCTTCTTCAGGGTGAGTGGGGCTGGCATAGGTAATATATAGACACTGTATTCTTACGTACACGTTCACATATTACATATGTTGTTGAATGCGGTACTAGGCTCGAAGACACTACCGTGTCTCGTGATTGAAAAACAAACTTATATAGCTTTTTTTTTAATTTAATGAATTATATTTAGAGGCCTAATTTCAGTCTTCTTCCGTTTTCCATCCCTTCCTAACAAGAATAGGATGAGAAAAGAAATGCTCCTTTGCCATCTTGGTCCATAAGAGATTTCAGGAACAAAATAGCAATCAGTTGCTAGTGTTGTTATCAAGTCTTATTATATTGATCCCCATATAAAACTTGTGATTATTCTGTATGGTGGTCACTTAACATCGGGTGACCCGATTGCTCGTTTGCCACCATTTTTTCCATTAAAATAAATACAATGACCGAAATTTGCAGAGACTATGCTGAACCCAGCAATCTTTACTTCTTCTGGTCCTTGGTCTAATTTGGTGGTAAGCAACGTCTCGTCTACTTAGCTAACTTACATCAGTGATTATATTTAATTAATGTACGTACGTAACTCAAAAAACAAGTGAATAACTCTATAGACGTATTAAAAGCTATATCCTACCAGTCTGCCAGAAACTGTACAGGAAATGAAGACAATAAAGGGTCCGAGTTTTGTCCTCATGTAAAGTAGGAAAATGGCTTACGTGCAACTGTAAAGATAACTTATGAAGTCAGAACTTTTCAATGCTTTGTTTGTGAAGTAAAGTTCAAGAGTAAGCTCCTAGCTGAATATTTGACAAATATGTTATTAAAACGGTACCAAGTAATAATGTTAAAAGCCAGACATATAAAGTGTAAGACGCTCCGTAATTGCAAATGAAACATAAATTACGCGAACAGTTTTCCGATACTAAATGAGATCTTAAACTTTTAAGACTCGATACATTCTCAAAGTCTCGCGTTGTGGATCCGGTTCGTTGTTAATAAACCATACGAAAGAATATTCACGATCTCCGTAATATTAGAAAAGAAAATTCGATACGAGTTTTTGTACCTAGAGCGTCAACCGATCATATATCAACATAATTTACAAATATGACTTAATATATTATAATTAAATTACAAGTATGAGCAAGGATACACACATACAATTTTAAATGGTATGCTACATTTGATTTCAGTCATTTATTTATGAATCGCTAAGGTTAAAACGACTACGACAATAAAAGCAATCGATGAAATTATTTCCCAATATTAATTAACAATATAAATATAACAGTATTAGTTTGAAATATCAATGGAAATAAAAGATTTCAATAAATATATAATTTACAATGTTTTACCATAATGGGCGTGTGATTCACTGTATTACCATTCTTATCTTGTTTCAAAGACCGCTGTGTACCCCTCTATGTTTACGGTGCTTAAGCAACATAACTTCACTCTATTAGCATACTTGTAAGTTCTTATGTTACATACAGCGTGGGCGAACATAACATAATGCAGCTAACAACTCCGCGAATGCTGTTAAACAGAGAACAAAAAATGTCAACTGGCGACAGACAAATGAACGGACTCGCAACAGACAAATGAGTCCGGTACTTTGTTGGTTGTGTACTTTGTTCTCTGTTCATGCTTTGCGTAATTGAAAATGAACTGATTAAATTCTATAAATAAATTTTATGCAAAGAGATAAAATAAAATGGTGTTCCTTTTTACTATGTATATAAATACAATTCTGCATAAATTTTCATGGTATTAATTATTTAGTTTTTAAGGTTATACTAAAGGTACAACTACCTTTCATTGATTTATGTACCTTTAATAATACACGAGGGACCTGACAGCAGGATAAAGTCCGTGAAATTAATTTTATTTTAATTTATTCGCGTAAATATAATAAAGCATTATGTAGATTCATGTACAGTCGAAAATAATCGCTTCACACGATGGCATACCTGTAGGCGCGGGAGTTTGTTTATCTTATCTTAACGAGGCTGAGTTATGTTTCACCGTGGGACCCCTAAACGGAGATGGGTTCCGGAGTAATCTAAATAATGTCAGTCACGGGCGTCATTAGTGCGACTAGATTAAGTATTATTAATACTTTGTATCATAGTCGTATAAATCAGTTTCATATATTCTTATGTTGGTAATATTGCGGTTTGTTTGGACGTGGCCAGACAAACCGCAATATTCTAGACGAAGCTATCCCGCTTAAAGTCAAGCGCGGCGAGTGTAGGTACTACTATTATATTAGGTCCTTACATATGAAATTGGCGTTT
>JWHW01026795.1:8760-23109 GCA_000931545.1 Papilio glaucus
CTCTTAAAATACAATGACAAACTTGTAAGTGTGAACTACCATTTTTTTTTATTAAGGTTAAAAAAGATTGAGCCAACAGAAACTGAACGGTCATGTTTATCTGCATAAAATACTAACTACGTTATCCATCACGCTACCGCTGCCGCTTATGAAATAACCCTTTTTCCAAAATTACAAACATTATATTATTAATTAAGCTATTTAATACATAATATGTATTTAAGCTTCATTTGCCTAATTGTAATTGGTTCTATTGAATGAGTAAAGGTACGCGGTTAACGTTCATACATATACAGTCATGCACCGTGCATGCGGCTGCACGCACACAATGCACATCTCTGATTTGGTTGCATAATCTCTAATTAACTCCGGAATTAATATCTTTCGGATATAAAGTCTATATGTTTCGGTTATAACATACTTTTGAATTATTTAGGTATATTAAATTAATATTAAAATTAGGTATAAAATACATTACATATATAGTCTATGTAATGACTCGGTCAGTTCATTGGAAATAAGTTTGGCTTACGTATTTCATCGAAAGTTGTTCTAAATAAATGTAGTAACTACTATTATTAATTTCACCATTAAAACTTCATGTTTTTTAATGTACAGGTTGGCTATTTTTACACATTCCTTTGTAAAAAATATCGTGTGAATGTAATGCTGTGACTAATATACGATGCTTTGATAGTTTTCTGTATTTACTACACATCATAGATTAATTATAATAACTGAGTAAACAAAATTACATGTTATTCTTTGAAATCAGTCGAGCGGCGAGTGAGGGAAGCCGCACCGTTGTACACTCGACCTTTAGCCGGCGACGTGCGGCGTGATGCGCTAACACGCTGCGTAGCGAGTGGCCGTGGGCGGCGTGATGCGTGACGGGATAACACGCCGCGTAGCGAGTGCCGTCGACAGACGGAGTGCTTCGACGGTCATCGAGCGAGACAGCATAATCTCTTGATAGTTTGTTACAACTAGAATGTCGTGATTCTAAACGACAGTTCCGTTAATGTGACAACGGACTGCAACATTACGTATTGGCAGTAATATTACCTCGTAATTTTTGCTACAATCAGGATAAAAAATGATAGCATTGAGTTATTCGCTACCGAAAACTAAACGGATCTGCAAATAAAAACTGCGCTGACTTTACTAACAGTTTCGACACAATACCATAAATAGTTTTAGTAATTAAGAAGCTTGCATAGAGCAGTTTCTATTAGACACATGTGTGTTTAAAAAGTGTGCCTAGTAAGGAGAAGTATGCCGGTGATACAATCTCTCTGTAGGGTGGCCACCTGCGCAGCGTTGCTGTTAACCAGACGTCCTGTGTAACTTATTACTTTATATAGGATAGTGTTCATTAGAAGTGATATGTAGATATTAAAATTATGTTATAGCTACCAGTACTTCATTTTCCTAGGCCGGACGTGCGCCGTACGCTACCTGCACGCGCGCTGATCGCTAATTTCCTCACGTCGAATCAATGTTTTATTTGTCCTGGCGGGGTTTACTTAGGGTTGGCAAGTGTGTATCAAAGTCAATATTGTATTACTACTAAATACAATTTCGTTTTGATGAAACTACTGAAACACTACACATTGGAATAAAACTAAATTTACTAAACGTAAAATAAACGCGATAAAATTAGTAAATTTTGCTTTATTCCAATACAATACGTAAGTCATAATATTAAATGTTTTTCTTCTATCAGTGTGAAATTATGTCGTCCATCGTCGTGTTGACGCTCTTGATAGCTATTTCAATACTAAACACTGAGTCTATTTAGGACCCAATATTATATTAAAATGTATCGTCAATTATAGGAGTCGAAGATTTGAGCTTGTGATAATTACGTTTGTCATTAAAACAATAGTTGTAAAAATACCAGTAGATATTTTTTATATTTAAGCGTAGATAATCGCCAACCCTACACGCAATAAACACAGCGCCGGATATTTTGCGCGCGGCTAATCCCATTCGGATAACGACGCGACTAGTTTATGGAATTTATCCCGAGCCGCATTCATTTAACTGCCTTTAATATTTGCCCCGTCCGTTTGTACGGTTTGTAATTGTATAACGAATTGGGTTCCGTGTTAATTGCTCCACCGTAGATCCACCCTTCCCTCATCTTTTTAATTTCTTGTTCCTATTGCTTATGTCTAAAAAGTATCTTATACACCTTTACGAATTTATAAAATACATGCCCTCTTTCCACATTATGTGGGGTCGACACGACAGGCTTTCGTCTTCCAAATCGATCTATATCATTCGCCATTTCAGTAGTCACTCCCTTAATCATGTCACCTATCAACCAATCAATTGAATGTAAAAAATACATACATTCAATTGTAAAGTGGCCATACCACAGTAAAAATTTAAATGTGGTAGAGCCCGCAACAACATCAACTGCAGGAATGGGCCGCGTCGATCGGTAAAATATCACCTCACAGAAAGCAGGCGTGTAGTAGAAGTATTCTGCGTTTCGTCTGATGAGTGAGATGCCGGAGACCCAATTTCAGTCCTCCCGTTTCCCATTCTTTCCTAATAAGGCCTCTGCTGTCCATTAAAGGTATCTGCGAGTTGCGAAATGCTTGTTTTGGATGTCTATGTGTAACATCAGATAATATTAAACAGTAGATATTAGATAAACAATAAAATGTCATGCTTAAATACAGGCCTCGTGAATTAAAAGCTTTTCACTCCATGTGTTTAATATTGTATACATAAAATACTTCGACAAATTGTCTGTGTGTTGTGTGTTCACTTTGTTGGTCTCATCATATACTTTAGTTTAGTTGGTCATCAGTCATTTAAAAATTCAAAGTGAACGATTTAAATATTTTTTTAACATAAATTAATGTATCGAAAATTTTTCCTCATTTTTTTTAAATAAATATTCGCATTGGATACTCGACAAACAAATCGTCTGCAAAATTTACCAGTACTCGAAGGCAATTTGTAGGGTTGTGCCATCGACGGGTAATTGGACGAGACCGGCACTCGACGTCGGCGCCACGCCGGCACTTCACTACGGCGAGTACGTCGAACGGACCTGCGTCGCTCTGCAGAGGACTACGCTAACGGTCTCGATCGACCGACGGAAGAAGCGTATGGCTTCGGTCCTCTTAGCAGTTCTTTACGGAAATAATTTCTGTTATCAATATACATGTCTCTAGTGTAGTATTGCAGTGTTTTGTTTCTTGTCTGTCTTTAAAAATATTGTAAATTTTATTCGGTCTATATCTCTAAATACTTCAAGTTCTAGTGCTAGACAAAAGGAATACGAGATTATTGAATAGCTAACTCCTGTATCAATCACGTTGATAAAAAACACATTGTATAGTAAATGTACTAGTAATCACCGCGGGCATAAGGGCATCGATTACTATTTGAGAATGATATTATGTAGAAATTTATTAATTTCATTTATAAATATGTTTTCGTCCCAATACCACAATTGCGGCAATGTGCATGTTAATTATATTAATTAAATTTGTACGCGTGCAACATATTGAATTATTTTCATAGTCGGTGTCCACTCATTACGGATCGATTAACTGATGTTACACTGATTAAAAATTGATAAATTGTGGAGCTATTGTTGAAACCAATTAGTGTGTAAATTGTTAATTAATTGTTTAATGTATTAGCGCTCAGACCTGTGTACCAGGGGCGTAGGCAGAAAACTCAGAGTCTAGACCTACTAATCAGTAGTCTCATACTTTATATATGTAAATTTGTACTCATTTCTTTTACTTGATGTTATTATGAACAATTTTGTTTTAATAAAATGTCTTACGCCAATTATCGAGTTTAACTAAAATTCCCGGGATCCATCATCATATGAACAAGTAGCTCCATCACACAACAAACTTTAAAAGATTTAAATTATTATTTGAAAAAGTTTCCTTGACCCGATATTTCTGCGCAGGCCTCATATTACAGTTTTTTTTTTCAATATCGCAAAGAGAAATCTCTCGGACTCGACCTTACGCTTTAACAACTTCCCGTTGTTAGATTTCTACACGATAACCGACTAGAAGATTTACACAGCGTCATTAAATAAGATTAATAAAGTATAATTGTGTGTAAATGCTTCATTATCTGATGTAAGCAGGAGTCAAGCAATTATCCTGATGGATGGCGCGCACTCCGATTGTAGCGGAGTTCTGCCGGCAGGAAATTAATCGATCGTGAAAACTTACTGCTAAACGATTAAGAAGGGCGAAACGAACTATATTGTAAAAAGAAATCTCCTGCCTGTGTATTATTTTATATGGTTTATGTTTAGTTATTGTATATGTTTTTAAACGGAGAAGTGCAGACGTTGCTGCCCAGTAATTATCTGTATTTTTTTCTATGAATAAAAATATTACATAAAAGCAAAGCTTATTAATAACATAACAGACAACCGTTATCAGCGCTTTATTATTAGTTGACCATCGTTATTTTTGAACAGTTCGCAATGTCCGCAGTGACATTGTGACCATAACGGACTTCGCTCCTGCGACGGTGTAAACTAGGTTCTGATATGCCGTACGCCTCCCTCGTGAGATCCTCTCCGGATAATGGTTTGTGCACACACGGCCTCTGCCACATCATACCGTAAATATTGACTCAAGTCGCCTATGTCACTATGCACTGCGCCCACTTAGTTGTTCAATTACTGCAGAATACAAACAAATATGGTAATGATTATATAATATAAAGTAAGTAGGCGATGTGATATACATTTATGACCTCATGAATGAATACTATTGATATAAAAGCAACGCTTTTTAAAACTTTCGAATTAATACGTCAAAACAAAGACCTTATTATGTTTATTGGCACTAAAATGTAAACTAAACAGGGGAAGGGATTGGCTCCTGAAATACAGAGCGACTTAGTTTAGGAGTCAAGGCTCTATTCAAATTGATTGTTAAAGAGTACAATAAAGCATTTATTTATGTTTATCTCCTCCTGTCCATTAAGGTACATAGGCACATCTGTCACTCTTGTTGCAGATGCCTCTGGGTACCGGTCACGTAATATCAGGTGAACCGCTGGCTCGTCGCCATCTACTTCCATAAAAAAGTAGTTGTTTCTACTATACACTCCTTTCAAATTATTAAACGGAGTCAAAATGTCAATACTAATTTTCACATTTTTTAAATTTAAATTGGTTTACACCATTATTGATCGTTATACTAACATCTGATCAATGCACCCCTTTCATGTTCGCACCCGCTCTAATTTCTTCAGCTAGGGGCGAAGTCACTTGCACGGATAACAAAGTTCGTGCAACCCCGACCGGTGAAACTAAACCGAATGGAAAGAAGGGACGTCGCCCTTCGCGTTTGTACGAGATTGTTTAGGTAGTTACGAGCTAACTTGTAACTACTTGCACGTCTTCTACAAACGAAAAGGGTCTTGACTTATCGAGGGCGTTATGTGTTACAGATAGAATTCAAACTTGTGGGTAATTTAAGCAAGATTGATAATATACATTTTGCTAACCGAAATGTAAGGCTTTATTTTTATAGTATATACATAAAAAAAAAAACAATATGCACGGTGTTTAAGAGGTTAAACGGTAATATACATGGAAGGAGTACCTGTAACTGACGAATTTCGATGCGTGCGAGGATCGCGCCAAATGGAAATCCGGTCTCTACCTACCACTATAGGTAACGGGCGTGATTATAATTCCTAATGAACGGCAATTTACAATTATAACATTTTACATTATTTTGATCAATGAGCATCAATATCTTTTGAAACAACGTAAATCAGTATTCAGCCTGTACTCAGTGGATTGATGAGGAGATAAAATGAGCGATTAAACGGATTTTGTTTCTAAGTGTAGGTAGGTAACGAGAAGAAATCTCGAGGCCCGTTTTATTAAAGGCGTCTTTAATAGTTAAGTGTCGACGAGATATTTATTCCCCGGGCGCCGGCGTGGCGTCGCAGCGGAAACGAGGAATATTTATCAAAAGCAAAAGACAATCGCGGAAATACGAACGATTTAAATTTCGCGCCGCGACGCCGCGTGTGATAAACGACGGTACAAACATATTTATGTATTTAAGATGTTCTGTCTCTTTCTGACTTCGTATTGGGTCTAATAACTGGCTGTTGTGCGAGGTTCAGGGTCGTTTCCTAGATTTTACGATAAAAAAAAAACATAAAATTTTGTTTTCGAGTTAGGTCGTCATCCCGTCTAGTCTTAGATGTATATTTTATATTTAGGTAATTGTTACAATTTGTTATTCAATATGAATTCACGTATCGTGTAAAAAAAGCGTGACGACTCATCGTAAGTCACTTCTTTTGAGGTAGCTGTGGTTTTCGTAGCACAACACAGGCTGGAATCACGTTTCTGGAATACTCAAAATTTCAACCCGTTAGGTAAGTTTTAAATATTTTAAATGTCGGCTGTGAGGTGTGTAGGCTGGGCCAGTCGCTGCGGTGTGAATTGTCGTTAATTAGAGCTCGGGTCAGTGCAGGGCAGAGACAATGTGGCGCGGGTCACGCCACCCCAACGCCGCCGGGGTTGTGCTTAATTAAATAGTTTTTCTACACCCACCAGGCGTGTTACTAAGTCGCAATTAACTATTTAATACAATTATATGACCTTGCTTTAGTGACCAGTAAAAACACTCACCCAAGTAACAAAGGAAGGAAAGGGGCAGATTTCCTTTTTGCAGGGTCTCAAATTTTTTTTCCATCCATATATCTATGCATACATGCACGTCGGTTACGGGTACTAATATCAGATTCGGAATTCGTTCTCTTAGTATGTCACCGATCTGGTTATAATAATAATATTTAAAATGCTTAATACCGACATTTCTGTATCATAATATTAACAAATCTTTATACGTTTAAGAAGATGATCCGGTTTTACAAGACAATGTTAGTCTAGAACATTTTAGCGTTCCTAGGCAACTCCCCGTAATGAGATAAGGCACGGAGAATTGCGACATTCTGAAGAGTCGCGGACAAGGGCAGCGTTCAGCATTGATGTAGTCGACCACAATCACATCGGTGAGAAGCAACTTACAACTGAATAACTAACAACATAAAATTCATTTACTTCTTTAAGTTTTACTAAATTGTTAGTTTTCACGTTTTGCTTGATAACAGAGACTGTTTTAGGAAATAACGTTCTTCATTATTTTGGTAACAGCGTACAGAAATAATTATACGCATATAACTTGAACAATTGCTCTAGAATTTGCGAATTCGCAGCTGGTCCTATAAGGGATGTTATATTTCATTGATTGCTCCCTTTGGGTGGGTTCTTGATGATTAACGAAGCTTGTTTTGGTTTTATAAATTCTTTTCATATGTTAACATTAAACATTTCTCTATTATCTTTTATATTATATGCTCAGAACTCAGACTAACGATAGCCCAGACAACAGGCTGGTAAAATGTGAATAAAACAAAATGGCGCTAAGCATAAGGCGTCCCTTGTCCGTCCTCGGTGTTATCCACTCGTAAATCCACGCGACGCAACAGTAAAACCGATTCACTGGTTAACTTTTTGCTTCGTGTCTTGTTAACAAAGATCAGTTAGTATTAGTTTCATTTTCATTTTTCCGGAGATTTGAGATGTCAGGGAAAACTGACGAAAGAAGACTTAAAGACTGTTGTAAAATGTTCCCTCGTGAAGTTTTCCTCAGTGGCTTTCAGTTACCACGCGTTTGACGGTTGTGTGTCCTCGTCGGCAACTGATAGAACACATAGCTTTTAATACACGTCTATAAAGCAATGTATGTAGGTTTTCACTTGTTCTTTACACTACTTTTAAACTTACTGTTAATAACTGTCTAGGACGAGTTTATAAAAAAAGCTACTTTGGAGCTTTACAAAATCTCTCTGATTTAAAAAGCTCAGGACTTGAGGCTGGTAACTATCAGGAGAGACCTGTGTGAGATAGTGGATGTGTGCTACAAGGAAATACGCTAGACACAGAACGGATACCACCTCTGTCAGGTTCTACGAGGATTAATACGCGAGAATTAAGCTTGCTAAATTTATGTTTGAATGATCTAAAGCATTTTAGAATAAATCAGTTGATCCAATTAAATCGGCGTTGATGCCGCGACCGACCCTCCGCGCCGACGAAATTACAACGGTAATAAAGTACCCGGGGGTAAGCGTGGATTAAATTGGCAAAAATTTGTAACAATCAAAATTGGTGTAATATTCTCGAAACTCGGTTACAACGGCGAAATATATATTCTTAGATTTATATAATGAAGATAAACGCCGCGTTGAGATGAAAATATTATCAATTGACGTCTCCTATGCGAAAAGAAATCATTAGTATGATATTGTGATATTTCTAGGGTTTATTTCCAGGTATTTCATACGTGGTATAAAGCGACAGGTTCACAACCTGGCTCATTTGGACCTAATACCTCAATTTGTATATGTGCTTATATCTTTGCGAGTTTTGTGACAACAGTACGCTTATAAAATACAAACCAACTTTTTTATTTTTACGACTTGCTCTTTTCCACGTCCTGTATACTGTTTTATATTTCTTAAATTGTGACCGCTGTTGACTAATTGATATGTTTGTTTACAGGTACGCTAACCAAATAAATCCTATCGGGAAACGTCTGTTTGTAAGTAAACATAGGAAGCTAGGGAAGGAGTCTGTGTGCTTACATCCCTTAGAAGACAATTGAATTCTTGGCTCATATAGATGATGTTTAATAGTGTGGTGTGGTGGAATTTCTGTACTAACCATTTTTTTTTCTTTTTTTTAAGTGTTTTGTTTCACTCGATTTATTTTGTTATATTAATTTAATTATATATCAGTTGCACTATGTTAGACTGTAGATATTGTTCATTTGTATCGTCAAATTTGTTTGGTTTTGACTTGTAATTATTTTTTATTTCCTAATAAAACTGTATTTCTGTTTATATACTAATTTTGTTGAGTTCAGACCATTATTCAAAGTAGTTAGTAACACGAACCAAAAAAAAACATTTCAAAATTAAGGTATGGTGCCAGTAGCTTCCGCTTACGAGGGTTGTTTTAATAATTTGATGACGTACGAATTAGTCTTTATCCATAAAAGGGTAGAGCCCGCAACAACAATATCAGTTGCACGAATGTGCCGGCTCGTCCGCTGATATTACCACGACCTCACAGAAGACTGGCGTGAAGTAGAAGTATTTATATACTTCTGCCTTTCCTCTGTTTGAGATTCCGCAAATCCCATCTCCTTCCTACCCCCTTCCTATCCCTACCTTATTAGCTTTTCCTACCCCCATAAAATCTTGAGAGTTGCGTATGTCGATGGGCGGTGGTGGTGGTTGTAGTGATGTAACATCCAGTGACCTGCTTGCTCGTTTGCCACCTTCTACTATAAAAAAAACTTGAGATCTAATCTACGTGGGACTGTTTTACCAAAAATGTAAGTATGACTGTTCTAACACAAGTGACTTCTCAGCTTATAATAACTATTCGATCTCGAAAACTTTTGATATTTATTACCTGCATGGTTAGTTTTTAACTATAATTTGATTTGTTTTTAAATTTTCATTATAGTTTGTGATAGTCTAATTTGTTAGTTTTATTCACAGATCAATTGACTTTATAATAGGTCGTGTGAGATAAAACCGCGTTAAATTTATTACTTAGTACTTGCTACATAACACCACTTACTTATTACTTTACTAATTTCATTATACTAACTTATAGCAAGTGGAATATTTCGTAGTTGTCTTTACTGCTGACTCCATTTAACACATTGTAAATACTCTCGTAAAAGTTAAATCATACTCTTTATTTATTACATGTCATTGCTAGTTATGAAGCTTCGCTAAAAGCTACTTGTGTTTTAGTACGCGATAAAGCAATGTTAGCATTTATAACCTTAGAGAACACTGGTGCAAACTTAATCGTCGAATATAAAAGTAACACGAGCATAAAATAAGAAATCCCATGTTGTTGCTGGAGGTCGTAACCTTGTATATTGTATATACTAAATCAGAGCGTACCTTCTAAACCTATGTAAAGTCTAATTTAACTGTTCATAAAGAATTAACACTGTTGTAGGAATTAATAGTAATGTCGCTTAGTATACTTAAAATTGCCTCAGTAGAACAAGTAATGTTATCACTTGAAGTTATAGTGAGATCTTCCCTGACTATGAACGCTAAATAATAAATCGATAGCCCTCTATGTGTACATGGATTGCAAAAAATATCCCCTGAATATTGTGTATTGTAAGCGTATGTTAAAAAAATGCTCCTAAACCAATTTCCAGTTCAACATTAAAATCAGTATGCAGTGCGCAGTCGTAAACCGCTCGAGATATCCAATGTTCAGAGTTTGCGCGACCCACATGCGCTCCCCGGGGAACCGCTGCTGTATTTCCCTGCCGCTTTGGCTACCTCCTCGCAGAGTAGCGACCAAGTGAATAGGTTTAAAGGAAATATCAGTTCTTTTGTAGGTGAGTAATGCTTACAAACATCGTGTATTCGTCAAGCTTTCCTTTGCAAACCTTAACACGAAACACGCATACGACGATAAAATGCATTCATAATTGCAATGCAATGGTGACAATTTTGCCAAATCGTAATCAAGCTTATTCGTCACTATAGACGTGCATATTAGCATTGAGTATGCATAGGAAATAGCCCTAATAGCTTAATTGTTAAGGGACTGCTAACCATGAGGCCGTAAGTTCGAATCCGCCATTCCTTCAATATTGTGAACCATGTTAGGACCACGAGCTTAAGCTAGAGGATATTGTTAAGACATGTTAGTATATTATTTCCATAATTTATTAATATAGAAAAATAATGTATAATTATGATGATATATTAGTTTCCCTTTTCCTTGTAATAATAGAGACGTGTGACGCGTTTCTGTAATTTGTCGTGGTCATTCTGTGCATTCCCACACAATGTCAATGCTTTGACACAATTGAGTGACAAGCACTGCAAAACACTTGGTTTAGGTCATTACATTTTACCCTATTCCAAGTATGCATTTACATTACATAGTTAACAATACAATGTTAGGCTTCCTCAAGTTTTGCTGTAAGATGGTGATTACTGTATAATCATATAACAAATGGCAATATTTTAGAAATTACTTGTTTTTTCTCACACACAAGTTATATTTCATTATTTCGATTTAATAACTCAAACAATTGACAAGGATAGCTATCTCTATCCGTTTTTCATCGTAGTTATTAAGTTCTAAAATGTGTGCAAAGCATTAGGCGATCCATTCGCTTAATAGCTAAAATATGGTAATAAGACCCCGATTACTAAACTATGTTTCAACCACTATTTTTCTAAGCCTCGTGGTCACATTCAATGCATATATTTGACAACACCTTCTGATGTTATTTTGACTCGTAAATATTTGTAAACGACGAGAGAGCGACTCCGAGAGTGGGACGTGTGTCTGACGGTAAGTGGTACCATACGCCTGTCCACACTTGATATTATTGAACACAACCATACTTATGCTCCACACTCAGTAGACAAGACATACGTGTAATGTATCGGCTATCTATTCGTAGGCTATCAATAGAGGCACCACGATAGCTGAAATGCTGAAGGTTTTTCTGTTATTTAAGCGTCCTGAACGAGAAGTAACTTACTTTGTTATCTTGTAATTGGCGCGTCCTACGTCTATTTTATCTACGAAGTAATGATTGCAGAAGTAAAGATTTTACGGCGTCATTAGCTTGCCAAAAAAAACACTAAATTCTGAATTGAATAATGAGACATTCATTACCGATAACCGGGTCGAGTGAAGTGCGGATCCGGTTGTAAAAATGTTAACATAAATAACATTCTGTGGTTTAAAAAAATGCATCTTTTTCCATTCATAAGCTCTGTAATTCAACTCTTGAATAAAACCGCCTTGAAAAGATCTCGTCACATAAAATGAAGCGCCTGATATTTTTCGTGTAGTTGAGAGATTTTGGAATGGGCGATGCGAGCTCGTTGCTAAATTAGACGAAACCTCGCAGTTTAAATGTGACCTGTTTTTAAGAAGCGCATTTTAAATATAAAACAATAAAATCAACAAAATCTTCACATACATAATGTACCTTGGGAATCTGTAAATGCAACGAATTAGAAATTGACACAAAATTCTATTATTAAATAAAATTATAATAAAGATAATTATCGGTTTTTAAGATATAAATGTCTGGCTCTGTGACCCTGATAAAAATATTGACCTTGGACTTTTGAGATTTTCTTTGTTTTAAAAACATTAAGAAATTATGTAAACAAATGTGAAATAACACTATATTTAATTCAGCTTTAGCTTTCTGTACTAAGATTCAAATTCACGCAAAAATCATATAAGATAATCATAATAAATAGCGAAATAAATTATAGTTTCATCGTATAAAACGAAATCATTGTATTTTTCATAAAACCTCGAGCATTCAACCTGAGGTAACAAGCGTAGAGGTAACAACTCGGCTACGAAGAACAAAAGCGCATCTACGCTACGACGTAGCCCGTAGCGCTATGTCGTAGCACTTTGCTACACAATGCTTTTTTGTAACGCAGTCCTATTTGTTTGTTAGCTTTGCAACGTTTTTCACAAATCTTTATTTTTATTGCTTGCAATTTGATAAAAAGCTAGAAACTTAATGACAATGAAACCGTTTGTTTGTTTTTATTCAAATGTTTTATTTTCAGCAATGGCGTTTATAAAAAAATATCGGTGCTTTTTAACAATTTGAAAGTAAACTTGGGTCGTGGGTAATGAAGGAAAGGTTGAATCAGTGAATCCCAAAGGTGATTCACTAATTTAATGACAATGTGGGATTCTTATTACTGATTTAATGTGGGTTCTGACACATCTTAAAAAAATCCAATCTTGGGATTGGGAATCTTGAATTGGGATCATTTTTTGTAGCTTAGTGTCATTAATTTAGAGCACTCGTCACAGCGGGTACCATTTTAGGTTTTGCTAACGAGCCTGCGACAGGCGGCGGCAGGCTCTCACGGCACCCACTACATCTCGCGCTCTAAGCACATAACTCACACTCCCCTCTACTTCTTTAAAGCTATCTACTATAGCATGACTTATCTAACAACATTTAGAGGTAATTTAATGTTATATATTCGTCTTTGTTATTTTTATGGGAAAGTATGTATTTTCGACCCTTTGGCTTAGACCAAAAAATGCGCTATATTGAAGTAAATAATACACGTTTAATTTAATTTGTGTATGTTTTGTAAGTACTATGACCTCTAAGATATCGTCTAAAGCGTTTGTCCCCCAATAAACTTTGAATTAGGTAAGAACTCATGGACCATTAACACCAATACATTATACAATTGATGTAATGCGATACTAAGCATATATTTTTGCCGTGTTCTATGCAAACGTAGAGACTATTATAATAAAATTCATGTTTTGATACCAAACGATCTACCGACTTTACTAATGGTAAATAAAAAAAGCTACGAATACATAGTTACGTCACCGCTTACATAACAAAACAAACTTCAACTATATGTTATAATAAAACAATTTCTTACATACAATTTAATTTCTAATACTATTTGTTTGGTAAAAACAATCATCCTGTAGCATACTTACCTCTGTTTCTAGAAGATACCCGAGTAAGATGCGATCTTATTGAGTTTATTTATACATGTTTTATGATGTTGTCAGCTGTCTGCATGCGAGGAACCGGGTAACGGCACTTTACCAATTGCAAATATGTTTACGTTTTATATGCAGCGTAATATACGGTTTATATATTCCTTATTAATACGAAGAAAATTTTTGTAGTAGGCACATTCAATTTTAATAAAACGTTAACATACAATGTCACTACAGCCTATTTGTCTCAATTCATCAGCTGTTAATTATAAATAACTATTCAAACATATACGTCATGAAAAACATATATAATGTTATGCGATAGAAACGACAGCGTTATAGACAAGAGCCGGCTCAGTGAGCACTTCCGCAACATACGTAGGCGCTACGCATAACATTTCGTCTTCCCACGCGCTCGTCTAACCCTCTGTTCCCGGCACTTGTTTTAATCAATAACAAGTAATTTTCAACTTTTTTATTTTTGGAAAAGTGTAGCAATATGTCGTGTCAAACGTTTTCGTTATATTCGTGGCTATGTTCACTGTACGTATTTAAGTTTTTTTTTATGGTAGCCGGTGGCAAACGAGCAAGCGGATCACCAGATGTTTAGTGAACGCTACCCATGGACATCCGCAACAAGCACATGTGTTGCAGATGCGTTGCCTACCTTTAATGGACAGAGGAGGGCATACACAGGAATAAGGATATTTCCTTTTCTCCGTTAACCCCCT
>JWHW01026795.1:30355-42405 GCA_000931545.1 Papilio glaucus
CGCATCGACTGCAGCCGTTGACACGCGGCTATAAATAAGTGAATTAAGATCAACAAGCGCGTATAAGATGCACTAGCAAGTGTATGTTTAACCTTAATCATCGTGAATGTCAAAGCAAGTTGTCTGGGATTTTACCTCTACGTACAATAGTACGTAGGCAATATCTAGGTTTTTATTACAGTTATATATGAACATAAAACAAAGTGCTAGTGATATTCAATCGAATAAAAGGCGATGTATTTATGTTCCCTAGAGACTCGACTGAACCGACTTCGATGAATTTTTCAGGAGACATTCAGAGCCGCGGTGGATCACTTGTATTCAATAAAATCGTAAAATAGATCTTTTTAATTGTTCGCAAGTGATTTGCCTATTATAATTTAATTAATAATTATTGAAAACAGACTTTCCTTGCCTCCTCCGAAGTGTTTAATTACCAGTCGAAGTGGGACGAGTTTATAAATAGCTGTATAATTTAGTAGTTTTAACAAGTTAATAGTCGCCCCTCGATCCCTGAGGGGTGTTTCATAACCGGTTCAATTTCCTCGAACCAGACGCCGCCCGGTAAAAAGCTCTAAAATAGGTTAATGGAGATGGACGAATAAAGCCCTCCAAAGTTCTATTATTAGTTATATGATTTTTTTGTTGTGTTAATACAAATATCTTGTTACTGTTATAGAGTTATTCATTTTCATTTAATTTATATATAAATGTCTAAAGAAACAAACCCTCACGCTCGTAACTTGGGAGAATAGGCAGAGATTAAGAATTCCCATTTGTCACAGTCCTGGCATACTAATCTCGCTTCTTCTACAATCATACATGCTCGTCGATTACGTGTCGTATTTTTAGTTTTTCATTATAAAATAGAGTTCAAACAAAATGCATGAAGCTTGCACTCTAGTTTATTCAGTACGTTAGTATAAATAACTTACAAAATATTGTCATACCGCTTGTATGGACACACATATATTGATCCCGTTATGAGTGTGTGTGCTCAAGTCCTTAGCAAGCGGCTCGGCGAGGTGTCGGCGAGTACACACCGCCGGACGGGGCGGTGGCGGCGGACAGACTAGACGGTTCCCAATTCCTATACCTACTTTTTATATAATGCATAATTATTTCATCGTAAAATTTTAAACAGCGTTAGTTTATATATTACTAGCGATATTATAAACTGATGGAAGATTGTTACTTAACAAATCATTTATAATTTGACGCATCATGTCAAATGTAACAAACCTATTATATATTTAATTATCATCTTTTGTTTGTTTTCACTTCTATAGTCCTACATGTGCTATTGTTTTTAGCTGTAGAAAAATCGACAAACGTTATTCGAATCAAATGTTACGTGCTCAGGTGTGTGATAAACACACACTAGCTGGAGAATAGAGGGAGATGAGGAAGATTAGGACTGGATTTCGTATCTACATTATGACTCAGGCGAGATACGACACTACAATAGCTAACTCTTACGCTAAAGCCTTAAAGAAGCCAGCCTATCTCTTTCTTAAAGGCCGGCAACGCATCTGCAGTTCCTCTGCTGTTACAGGTGTCCACATGGATGTCGTTGATCGGTGCTTACGCCGGTCCTTTCCCCCCTTCTCTTATAAAAAAAATCTATACATATACAAAAAAAATATAAGCCATTCCAGATGTAAACTAGTGTCTCAGGTTAACCTGCAATCACTGAGCTATATCTTTGTATATATGAGAGTGTAAAGTATATGAATTTGAAATAAAGAAATGGGATTCTGATATTTTTATTGTATCATTGCTATATAAAGATTGACGTAAGTATTTAATTTCTACGTAAACGTAGACGTATTTATTTATATTTGTTAATTTAGATAGTATTCGTCTATTTTGACCAGACCATTCATGATAACGTGTATAGCAAACACAACTGCGGTGACCTACACTACAGCTTGTCCTTGTGTGTGTTTGATCAGCACTAATTCAGGCCTGCCTGTCCTCAGACTAGTGCCTTATTGCTGCAACTGGAGTGTTTGACGTTTACTACAATCAAATCAATTTTTACGCAATTTACATAATTTAATTTTGCGATTGAATCCGTTGGCTCTAAACCAATAGTTAATAATATAACCTTGTAGTCTTAAATAAACTGTACAAATCTCATTCCCCATTTAGACGTATGCATATATTTCAAATAAATTGATATGAACTAACATCAGACGATATGAAGGTGCAAAGAATTGGCTATGAATTGTGATATCTATGGTTAGTATAGTAAGGTTATATAAAGTACATGCTATGTAAAGTCGAATACATACGTATTCGACACTGCGACACAAGTTAATTGCATTAGATACTCTCATCAAGGACGTTATTGAACTACATCTAGGCGCGTTTGAAGGCGATGGTAAGTACGGTGCTTAGAATTAAAGTAAGAAGAGTAGTTGAACTGTATTTGTTATAACAAGATGGTACAGTTAAAGTAAAATAGAAATAAGTATAGTGTTGGTTAGGTTATTAGTATCCTAAAACACTAAGTTATACACTAGACGACGGTAACCTCTGTAACCAAAACAACATTAAAATGTTCAGTTTACCTTCATGTTTGTTAAATAAATGAATTTTAAATGATTTGAGTTTTCACGACTACAATAAAAAAAACTTACTCTCAGACTATCTCATAATATTCACTATCCGGATTAAACGTTACATTATTAACACTTTATATAATATTAAACGGTAATACTTGATTACCGACCGAATTTTTTTAATACAATGTCAATTATACATAGCTTCTTGAACAGTAAGGCGAAATGTAGATTATATTATCAGAAGTGAGTGAATGATTGAACGAGCGAAACCAGATTATATAAAATATGCAGTTTACTTAAAATGTAGTGATAGATTAACGTATAAAACTTTTATTAGGAACGAATATTTTGAAACGACATTAATTGTGCCTGGTATTCCAAAAAAATCTTTTAAAAAATTTAAATATATATTTCTGTTTTAATTTTGTGAAAATAACTTTTCAACTGATTTAAATGAGAAAAGATTATAAACTTGAAAAAAAAAGATTTAGATAAAGCTAAAACAAAGAATAATAAAAAAAAAACATTAAGAATTTCCCAAGATTCTTTCGTAATATATTATAAATGAATGTTGCCATTTTATTTTTAACACGCTTATATTAGTTTCACGTAATAATGTAACGGAATCTTTGAACGTGAATAAGCGCCACTTCGAAGCGACATCTATTAGGCCCCTACGTAACGTACATATTAAGGATAGTTGTTTTAAAGCAAATCGAACTAAAAAGCGGAATATAAATTATAGTTTAAAGAATTAAAAAAAAACACGCTTTTAGCGATAGATAATCAAACTTAAATGTAAATATTTTATTAATTTTCGGTATTTTTAACATTCAAGCTTTTTTAAATTGTATATTTTGTGGTAGCTTATAGATTAGGATGACGGCGCTGTTGCCACGCTCCGTATTTCACTCACGCTGTAACTCCACGTTGATTGACTGCCCTGTCCATTGTGACGTCACATAAAAACGGTAATCGAGTCGGGATCGGAGCCATCCATCAGGATAATTGCAGTGTCGCTCTGTGTTTTGTATCCGTTTACAAGGAATTAATGAATCGGACGAATATTGTATTTATGTACTGTAAGATTGATGCATTTCATTTAATTACCGGTATGCTAGATTAATGTATTTAGACGCTATTGTCGTAAAATGTATATTAATAGATAGATATATGGTGTCTACGATGTGTCTAGTTTTTATATCATTCTTTCATCGATCGATAATCCACTTAATGTACGTTATGGCTTCACATGTTGAATCCCGGACAACATTACTTAGGAATATCGATGACCAAGCAGCCAGAACATTGTTTAATACATAATACGTAAATGTTCTAGAAAATGTGTCTACAACCTTTTTGTTAAAATTTCACAAGGAAGTTGTAGTTATAGACTTTCTTAATTATGTAAGTTGAATCCTCTACTAGTCACGGTATGTTATTAAATAACTCCGAATGTTTTGCAACATGTCGGCTTCAGACCTCTTTATAAACGAGATGTCCACGATGCGACTTACTCGAAGAACATCAGAGCAATTAAACTTATATGATAACCTTTCACATTGCAAAGCACGATTGCCTCGAGCGCTAGAGGACCATTTTAATCAGAATGTTAATTTATTCGGAGCGCTCTCGAGAGTTATACCTCTGTATCGAGACTCCCTTCACCCTCCCTGCCTTAACTAGCCCTAAGTGTCTCCAGCCAATTAATGCCGACCGAGGTAAAGGGATTTGTCAATGATGGGTTTGCAGTTAAAGGTTTGATATTGTAACGATTTATAAAAGTTCTGTTTTTCATTAATGGATTTTTAAGTCGGTAAGTTTGTTGAGTTTTTTTTTATTTCATGAAATTAAACTGAAAACAATTTAAAATCACAATGATGGCCGGCTGACGTTAACTAACTTTTGATACGCATTTAGTGTAAATTCAGTGAATTCAAAAACACATTAATTTGACGGAGAATGTCAATAGTACGAAAGTATAGAATAAGTCAATAACACTGAAATTAATTTGACGAAGAATGTCAATAGTACGGAAGTAGGTGGATTAATTTAATTAATCATGTCAATAGCAAGAAATCACTACAACAGCATCGTGACATCTCGTCGGACGTCTCGTGAACGAAGTTCCTAACGACTCATTGTACAGTGTATTTATCTATGTGTAAATATTTAGTGTTTTGTAAGTGCTAAGCTGTTCGTATCTCACGTCACGCCCACTCAAGATTTATTCCGACTAAGATCGAAAAGAAAAAGATTTTAAATATAAATTAGCAGAAAATATTCAAGCCGATTTGTTACTACAGACATTGTTTAGTTAACACTAACATTTTAATATAAAAATGTAACTTAACAGTAATCTTTGACGCAGAGAAATTGGAATGCGGCTAAGTAATGAGTTTGTAAAGTCGTAGGGCGGCCGCGGAGATTGAGACGTATCGGCTCGTTTAGGTTAGCGATGGCGCGAGCTCGGATTTTACATCGCTCCAATAAATCTCTTAATTAAAGTATGTTCAGGCTTCAGATTAAAAGTGCTGTTAAAACATTTTGTATATCGACCGAAGCCACGTTAAAAATACTTAGCATCTATGTAGCACTCCGGCTCACTAAACGTAGGTGGGATCGCGGTAAGAATTGTAAGGATTAGGAAAGAACGCGTACGTAAATAGCTATGCACACATTAGTCCGCAAGGCTACGACGTAGAACTTTTGTAGAGGTACTCGTAGCACCCCATGTTGTGGTATGTATACATTAATAATACAAGAATAAATACTTTAGCTACTAGCTATTGACCTATCTTAAGTTTTCTACTATAATATAATAAATGCAATAAAGAATTTTGATCTTAAATATAATTTCAACAGATTGTTGTTTTGTTTGCGTAACAAAATCCCTTGAAGCGAAGTGGCTGCTAATATTTATCTATTGATCTCGCGAAGGCTTTATGTTGGGCCATTATCCTGAGAGGATCTGCGGCGCGACGAGGGCTGAGCGTACACCCGGGTGGCTGCGACAGGGGGCTGGGCTTGTTGGTAAAATATTTTCACGTTGTGATTATCCTTCTTAAGTGCTGCCTTCATCAGTGTTTTAAATATAAACAGCTTAGAGTTAATTTTTTATCAAGATCTATCTCGTTTTTTATATATATTCAAAAGTCAGCTTCAATGATCATTATACTTTTGGAAGAAAACTGCGAACCGTTTGAATTAGCTAACAACACTATTAATAAATACTTGGAACAACCAAGAGATTTAAGGGTGCACGAAGGGGACAGATAAATAGCGACTATGGCTCGGAAAGTAATTGTTATCAACCAGTGGAATACAATCACAAGCGATCAACTCATTCCTTTTAACTTTTGTTATTTCAGATAGTACAATACGTTGTACATACACGGGCATTATCGTTAGGAACAGCTGTCGCGGGTTCTCGCAGCGAGCGCTTGCGGAGTCAAAGAGCGAGAAATTTATTTTTACTAATGTCTGTGCTACGTGATGTTACTGATATTCTAGAATTCTCTAGCTATGTTTTTAATTCGTGAACACATGGCTTTAAACTCAAATGACACGTACCACACAACATTTGAAAGTTAGATGCTAAGTATTGTTGCCACCAAACGGTAATGAGATCAACACGTTTTTCGGTTTTATAGTCAAATGTTTAAACAATTACAGCTTCTATTATCAGTTGCAGACGCTACAATGACGAGTATGTCTGTCGTAAAGTTGTAGCTTAAAAAAACATGATGGTCAAATTATTTACCTCCCAAATTTCTTTCATCTGAGGACCATATCTACTATCTAAGTCTTAGTCCTCTGCTAAACCACTTTGGGATCGGAGCAGTAATTCTTCTCATTGTTCCCGTGTCTACATATGATGTGCTAATAAAACGATAAATATTGCATCTGCCACCGAGTATATGGCAGGTAATTTCACACCGCTAAATATTTATGAGCCTCCTCCGCGCTGCCGGCAGCTCGCAGCCATATTGTTTCGTTACTCTGACTGTGTAATGTAAACTAGCTACCATATTTTAATTCCTGTTGTCCATTTATTTAGATATATTTATATATTTTTACATCAGTTTTTATAATTTCAATTGATGCAAAAATAATTCACACACAGTGTTCAGTTAAATCCCCTACATCTTGCAACTTGTCGGATGTCTAAACAACTTTCTTTAGAGACGGTTCTACAAACGATTTGATAGTTTCATTAGATTGTCTGTCGTCATCCGCCACGCGTGTCACAGAACTTAACAAAATACTAGCATTCAAGTTTTGGTATATTACACATGATAATGTTTATAATTTGACTCTAGTTTATAACACTTGTAACGTAATGAACTAGTACATAATCTTGATTTATTTTGCATGCATCAGATTGCTATTGGTATTATCTGGCAATTCTCAACAGTGCGGTTTTCTCGAAATTTCCTCCCACGCACAACCGCGTTGTGGAACCGTCTGTCCTCGGCGGTATTTCCAAACCAGTACGACTTAAGGTCCTTCAAGAAGCGAGCCTATCTCTTTCTTAAAGGCCGGCAACGCATTTGCAGTTCCCCTGGTGTTGCAGGTGTCCATGGGCGTCGTTGAGCACCTCGGTGTTCCCGGCGCTCGTTGGGCCCCTTCTCTTATAAAAAAAATCTTAAGTAATAAAAGAAAACGAAAAGAAGCTACCGTAGCCCTTCAAGTTAATCTTACGTATAAACAGGTTATGTCATCTTGCTTGCAGCCTAGTTCGCTAATCATGTAATGACATTAGGATTATATTCATTGTCTAATTCATTGTGATTAGTTTGAATAGGCGGAAATCATGCAATAATATCGCGCTACGAAACATTACCACTATCACAACAAAGGCATTGTGTCAGCATGTATACAATTACGCTGCCTTGCCTGTAGTATTCAATATTCATTGTAACGATTGAATTTCCAAAGGGCGCTCGGTGTAGTAACGACTCGTGGTCACCACACGCGCACTGTGGAACAAATCGATCATTTGTTTATCACGCTCTCGTGTGGTTTGTTTTAATATTTGTTTTTCAAAGTTTAAATTCATATCTAGGACTATTTCTTTAACCACGTGTTTAACCGGTTCAAGGCACAACTGTACTAGCAGTAAAATCAAATGGTGTATGGTGAAAAACGTCAATCGTGTTGTATAAACATGGCGCAAGAACATAACAAGCCTCTATCGAGTCTTGGTGTACCTACTATAGCAGAATAGTGTGGGTAATGACTATTTCTAGAAAATTTAACATCAATCGATAGTCAAATACACATTTGATGAAAAAAGGCAGATATATGACATAAATGTACGACTTCATGTTTTAGATGTCATAGTCCAGAATATAACAATATTGTAGTATAAGTTAATATAGTTCATGCAAATACATGTATTAGGGTGTAACTTTATTAAGTTTATATGGGTGAGTTCGATTTATGAAGCCCCACTTTATTAAACACCAACCTGATTCACTTCGCTACACCCTCGCACCTCGTCTTATCATACGCAATCAGCTGTTAAAAAAGCTTCACACTTCTCGTCAGTTGTCCTTCCACTAGACTTTTCTGGACTCGATAGAAACATCAATTTAATTGTGTATTTTTATAAATAAAAATAACACTAGTTGAATAAACATCCTGGGGTTAGTGCGTAGAGAGAATGGAACATGGCGAATCAGAAAAAACTCAGAAATTAAGGAACTGGTAGCTGAGCCGAATATCTTTGGAGAGACAAAAGCGCACTGATTCCGCTGGCTCGCCTCGGAAGGAATGGATGACGAAAAAAACGTGAAGCGTACGTCCTTCATACCGGCTAATTCGGCCGGCCGTCCTAGGTACAGCTGGAAAAATAAGGTTGAGAAGGACCTTCGTGAACTTCAAATTTAAGACTGGCGGGTGATAACGCAGGGTCGTTGAAAGTGGAGGCTCTATTGTCGGAGACCGAGGCCCACTTTGGATCACCGCTCCACACTAGTTAGATGAGGGCACGTACTTATTCCTATTATGTGGTAATAAATTATGACAGAAAGCCATTTCATCCCGAGGTCATTAAATTGTGTCACCTATACGTATCGAATGCTTCGTGTTAACAATTTTTAACATCTCCTTTGTAAATTTAAAGGAAATGTTGTTTGGTACTCCATTAACATATTTACCATAAGCTTGATCGGCACACGTCCGCATCGCTAGCCTTTCGTCGCACCCATGTTGCCGCTCCGTCGGGCGCGACACACGCGTCACTGTAACGAAACGAACGCGGGTTTATTTTTTAATGACGTAAGTTTGGGCGCGGAACTTTGTTCGTATAATTAATATACCTAATTATAACATGTGCTGTATGACTTAAATACGTTGCGTTTATAATACAGTAGCTCATCAGTCCGCCGGGCAGGTCTGATGACCAGAAACGTTTCTTTTTTTGGCGTGTCCGTAGAATAACTTAATTATTAGCTTTATTGTTACAAATCAGTGCTTAACAGACGACTATAACATTCAAACATTAAGATTTACGACTGACGCATAGTTTATTTTCATATTTAATATACCTTAATCTCAATGAAGGATATATATGTATGAAAGGTTTTATTATAGGTTTATTGTGTATGTATTGACTTCCAAGTACAGTGTGGACGATACACTTAGTTTATAGACGTAAGAAGAGTCTATCCAGAAATCTTAGAACCCTGGTATAAGTGTATATACGACATTGTGAACCGAATCTGCCTGACATTTGGTTAACAATAACGTTAATTAATTTCTACAAATCTTTGCTTTTACTATTTTAAATTCATATTGAACCGTATTGACTATACAAGTAGTAAGTTATACAGCATACAGAAATCCTCAGCAGACAACATTAGCAGGAGAGAAGACCTCTGTTCTCATGATTGTCTTATGAGAACCGAGGTCATCATTATCGATTCATCTGCATCTATCTTTCGCAGAAACGACTTATTACTTTTTATTCAGTAAAATCTCTGAATAAATGTTCGCGTTTTAATACTTCACTGAAATAGGTCAATTGCATTCGCTTACACAGATATAATAGCAAGCGAAGCAATTACTTGTAAAGTATTGGACTCAGCTTCAATGTAGTTTTGAAGCTTTTTTACACTTCTAGCACCTTTGTAAAAAATACTGCAATACTTTCCAGGTTTCTATACATTTGACAGTATCAGAGTGTAGCACGTGTGCATAAAATAAAATAATATATAAAATTGTACTGCAATTTTAGTTTAAGATAGAAATTTAAAATTAAACTAAGTAGACTTTTCGAATCACCAAATTTTGCTTAACATGGGTTTCAGCTTTGATAAGTTAATTTCTAAGTTACAATTAAAGTTGAGAATAATTATAAACCGCAACCCAACATAATTATAAAAAAAGGAAATAATTACTAAGTCTTAAAGTAATAAAAAATCTTTCTTTTTACCTTCCGAAGTAATCGCCTCAAGGAATAATTAACAAAATAACCGTCGAGAGTACAAATTTTAAAAGCTAAGAAAAAAGTATTTTTAGTACAAACCCCCGCAAAAAAGTCGCTGGCAAAGAGGGAAGCGCGAAGTAAAACAACACAAAAGCCTCCTGCTGACCGCCTGGGATATTTAATTAACAGGAAGCGGAAGTCAGCGCGAGACTTCGTGAGCCTTGTAAATCCTTAGCAATCTCCTCAAGCTCTGTTTAAGTTTGAGACACGCTGCAGGCTTTAAAGTTACTTTTTAATTGTCATTAGCTTAAGTCATAAGACATTGAAAATATTTATAACATATGTATTTATATATAAAATATTAATACATATTTTTCTGCCCTATATTTTTGAGTATCAGTTTAAAGTTATTGATAAAATTAATATTTATTAATTAAATAGTATCATGACAGCTCTCATCATTGAACCAGGGTAAGCAAATATAGCAACCGCCATTCTCTCTTGTCCTGTATTCCTCTGTCCTGTTATCTCTATATGGACTGACCGTGTATAACGTGCAAAATCTTACAACATGCCACCAAAATAATGGGACAGTTAAGATTGTAAACACGACGAGACGTAGAGCTTATTATCGTCAAATATCAACTCTATATATTTCAAAAATATATTCGCCACCGTCAACATTTGTAAAATAGCTAAAATGATCGTTGACCTTTTAAACTTAAAGTCTAACACCAATATAAGCTTTGATATTAAATGGTTCCGTGTGCAGTGCCCGCCAGTGTATATCTACATCAATGTGTATTTATCCATTTATTGAATGGAGATAAAGGAGCGCTGTCCGCTGTGAGAATGCGTTTTGTTACTATTCTTATTTATTATTATTATTATTATTCTGCATTGATTTATAGCTTGGTATTGCGAGAGCATCGAACGCGAATCACAGTTTATCTCCTTCATTGGTTGAACTGTAACATTTTTATACACAGTGCGAAAATATGGATGTATGGATGTTTGTTACTCTTTCACGCAAAAACTACTGAATGGATTTTAATGAAACTTTACATTATTTAGCTTATACATCAGAATAACATATAGGCCATAATTTATAAAGATATTGTGTGAATTGACCAAAATATAATGATGTGTAGTAAGGAGGAAAAAATTCCGCCATATGCGAGCTTTTCTGGTGTGCGCTGTAAAAACCGTGAGTTACACGTATATAATGTATAATGGAAATGTTTACCTTAAATAGTCCTACAAAAAGCCCGCGATAGCATATATCTATCTTTTATGTGTAAGCCATTATCGCCAAAATAGTGTTAAGTAAGTTAACCATCTATTAATTATAGGATGGAACAAAGTTTGCCGGCCAGCTAGTACTATAATAAAGCTGAAGAGTTTGAACGCACTACTAGAATTTGAAAATTCTTTTTGAATTAGACAGTCCAGTTAAGGCAGAATATAGGCTATTTATCTCGAAGCGCCAAAAGCCTAATAGTTAAGTGTTGTTTTTGAGCTTAATACGCAGTCACTTAATACGCAACACCTGCTGAGCCAGGACAATACGGGATTGGCGGCTCGCGGTACAATTTCATGAAATTTATAAAATATGACTTACCCCTCGATGCCCGGTTCCGCTGTTACAGGATCTAGTCAATCCGTCCAGGTCTAAGTCGAGACAGTTAAATCGCTGGTCAACGATCCGTAACGCGCGTTGTCGCTCCTGCTGCAACTCCGCACTATTCACAATGCTCGCTGGCCGGCACGGCGCGAACAAAATATCACGTTTACGCCAGGAATCAAATTCAACTTGTTGAAACCGAATGAAACCGAACCGAGTCATTAGCGACTTTTAAAAACTGCTCTCCCTGTACAAGCCCGCGCGTCCGTACCGTGGAGAAGTTCTTAATATACCCACTTGTACGAGGTGAAAAAAATAATAATTGTATTTACCTAATTTAAATATTTACGTCACCTGTATACCTTATATAAATTATTAATGTTGGCAACTGTACCGGACACTTTTTTTTTTTTTTTTTTTT
>JWHW01026795.1:52765-70423 GCA_000931545.1 Papilio glaucus
GCATTTTCCGCTTTGATATGTGATTAGGTGTTGATCTAATTTTTTGAAAAATGTATTAGCTACAGCGAGGTCATATGCCGAAGCTGCTTGTAAAAGACTTTCGCCTTCCGGGTTGCGATTTCCAAAACCCCAACCACCGTGTACTCTTTCGTATCCTTCATTCGTTCTTCCCACGTGTCCATTAAAATCTCCACCAATAAAAACTTAAAAAATCTGTAAATTGAAATAAAAAATATATATTAGGAAAATTTTGGACCAAACTTATTAAACATTGATTATATGTTTGTTGCCTGTATTTTGCCTTTACAGCTATTTAAGTATAAGTTTGTATAAGGTTTGATAATAAAATATGTTGCAAACTATAAATTCTACTCTTCAGTAATATATTTAGCAACAAAGAGTCGCGACCTATAAGCCATGGAGTTTTTATAAACGTCGTTTATTTCGTATTATAACTATTTATTTCCCTGCTGAACACATCAGGACGACGAGACGAACAATATCAGTGGACGGAAGATGTATGACCCTAGCGGGATAGCGTACAATGCGAAAGGATTTATGATAGATGGCCTGGAATTATGCGTATACGAGAACCGTGATTACAGCGGCCCGTAAACATACGTCTGTGTTTTGTTACCGAGTTTTATTTTATTTAACGAGAAATCTGTTAATCTTTGTAATTAATTTCGTTCCCAATTTAGAAGAACAGTCTCTCTTAATCAACTCTTGGCGGGTTATTGGAGCGCGCCTTAATGTATGACATCTAGACGAATTATTTTTGCTTCGTATTATGGATCGAATAAAAACGGTAGGCAAATGATTTGGTAATTTGTCGCCTTATTATTAGCCCCATTGACTTTCAAACCGCTATGAACGTTCTACGAGTCTAATGTGGGATCGAGAAGCCAATTTTACAAATTAAAAATGCTTTATACTAGACAGCGAGCTGACTGTATTTAGTTATGCTTTCATTTTATGATAATAAGTCGCGGCGTTATGGTGCTAACAACGCTCTGGCTGAGCCGGTCTTTGTGCGGAGCACTAACGAGTGGCCATTAGCGTGCCCCGCGGCTGCACTCGCCTCGGCATGTCTAATTTGTTTACTGCCAAAACTCCGCGCTTAGCTAGTAATACGATGCTCATACGACTTTTGTCATGTTTCTCTTTGTCTATGTAATTGTATTGTAATTTGTAAACAGTCATTTATCATTATAATTTTTGAACTCTCTAAATCCACTGTCCAGTGTTTAGAGAGTTCGTAATGTAGTTTTTTAATTTCACTAGAGAAAGGACAAAGTCTAACCAGTTTACTCTAAAAAGTATTTTATTTGTTAACATATATACTATGAAATAATGCTCAAAAAGCAGATATTATGTATAACATCTATGTACATAGCAAATTTTAGCTATCTAGTACAAAAATGGTCTCATCATTTTCACCATTAAGACAAAAATGACTTCACTATCAGTCATCATCAGGTCTTTATAATCTTTTAAAAAGTTTGTTCAGTCCGCGGTGAGCCTTTACTTTTTTTTTTGTATGCGTGAACCTATTAACTAATTTATTTGGAATATGAAAACGAATAGGCTTTTTAAGTGAGAACATTAGTGAGACATTTACAACTACTCTACTTTGTTTTCTGTTAAAGCTAAATCAAAGTTAAAGTTAAATTTATGTTTCCAATTGAATAATAACTTAGTCGAATAAGCATACGTAAAGCGCAAATAAAGTAATCCTGTTTCGAATCCAATCGGGTCCCAGACACCGGTTAGATGATCGGTTGAACAGACTTATTTTTATGTTTGCTCGGCATCTTTTAGCGCCGACCTCGCGCGCCTTTCATCTCGCGCCGGCAGAACACCTTCAGCGACGTCTGATCCTATCCGAAGCTTTCAGCGGCACGAGAGGGATGTTTTCAATCAATTGCGTCTATTATGACTCAACAAGTTTACTTTTAACTTTGTGCACTCACAGTTTTTATAGGAACGTTATTTTTTATAGAGACCTAGAGATAATTATTTATGTTTCTGTTTATTTATTTTTATATTTAACTAGCTGTGCCCCGCGGTTTGCGCCCTGCAAACGATATTACCGTAACCCATCATCATGTCCCTGCCCTTTTCCCGCGTATACGGGGTCGACACAGTATGGCCGTAGCACAGTTAAATTGATATAACTTTTTTATTTATAAGGCGATTGAGATAAAACGAACACTAAATGTTAAGTGAAGCTTACCACAATACTTTAGTGAAAACTGCACTCAAATCGGTACCATGTACAGACAGCGAGCAGTTACATTTTTATTATATGTATAGATTTGTATTTTTCTAATTTAATAATTGCTTATTTATTTTATGCACTGTATATTTTATGCACTGTATTATTTGTTTGTGTATCGATAATGGTAGACGTCTCTTGTGAAAGAAGGGTTTATATTGCAATTATGCTACATCCCGCGTCTATTAATAATAATAACCGTATCATCTAGAAAATGTCTTGGCACCCATCGCGCGGGTTGCTTGAGGTATGTGTTGAAGTCTTCCTCTCTGTCCTTTACGCTGAGCTATAATAACTCAGGGTATTATTCCGTGTCGACTTTAGTGAATGGTAAAATCTCCAAGGTGACCGTGTTAACCTCAACCTAGTTTATTTTAGTTATTTAATACTATCCACAGAGCTTAAACTCTTAAGGCATAAGTCTTCGAAATGTCTGCCTTACTCGTCTATGTCAGTGGGCAACAGTTCTAACTTAATATTGTGTGAACTGTCAGCCATGCCATGTCACGTTGGCTTTATCAGCCTTCAGGTATCAACTATTAGGATACCTTCCCAGGAAATGCTGCCTGCCGAAGAGTGGTCTCTTACGCCTTTCTAGACTCAAGAAGTTTAAGTTGGTTCTTTGTTGTGTATGTGTGCGCTTCATGCCTAATTATTAAATAACGGATACGAAACGAAATTGAATTGTGACGCTTTCTAACGAAGTAAACGAATGAATGGCAGCGGGGTGTTGTGACACAATGTTTACCTCTCGACGTGTTATCTGAAGTAATGAGGTCGTTTACGATATAAATAAGATAAACTTTATGTAATCGGGGAATTTGTCGGTGGCGGAGGCACTCGGGGTAACAACGTCCGCGCTCGCTGGCAGTCATTCATAAAAAACATGTTTTTATCTATTTCTCTTGTCACAAGCTTAACATTTATTCACCACGGAGTGATGATTTGTATTTGAGAATTTTGTTTTTGTCTTATTAAATTAGTTTAAAATGGTTTTCTTACAAACGTATTTTTATTAATAACTGTTGTTTTCGACAAATGTATGGAACGATCCTGGTCCATCGAAAAAACAAATCATACGATTCAAATCCGCTCCGAGAGTTTATTAATGATTACTGCTTTGTAGCAGCTCATTGATGATATCAGACAATTACTTGAAAGAGTGTCTAATATAAAAGAGAAAGAAATATAAATAGATTATTTTAGTTTATGTTATTTTTACTTATGACTATATGCCCAAAAACCATAGTATATTTTTCGCAAATGTAAGGAATATGAAATTTCGGTAACACGATCTGTAGACGAAATGTTTCTTGCCCTAGGGCAGATATGTTCAGCCAATGTACATAATATATCGTTCGCATTTACTATGTATCTACACACACTTTATTTATCACTTTGCACATGTTGAGCATATGTACCTTACAAAACATACTAAACTTCAACCAGCCAATTACCTGATGAATATCAGTATACCCAAAATTGCAGGCGAGTTTTACTTAAAATAACATTTATGTAAGCAGAGAATGAGATTTACTCAACACTCGACAGTCTACTCGGAGAGTTAAGTAAATACAGAAAGGATAAGTGAAATTAAAACGCAATCCTGCCTTACGTAGCGGACGGCGCCTTACGTAGCGGACGACCCGGCCGATAGCATCGCCGCTGAGCCTCTTGATCCCGCGATTGTTGGCTCCGTGCGATCGCTCCAGCAATCTGGAGGGAAAAGGCTAAGGATTTCCTTAAGATAAAGTATCACTACGTCCGACATTAAATGTGAAATGTTGTACTAAATGTAATATTGTTGATGATTTGTTTCCATTGTTGTAAACTTTGAGTTGCATTCCCACTCATGAGTGTTGCGTATAGTAAGCTGCGCATTGTTGCTATCGGTAAGCGATATCGATAGTGTATAATTTGATTCTTAATATTTGAGTCAATATAAAGTACAACGAAAATATGAATAAAAATAATGTATATATAAAAATAAGAATTATAAGATGAAAATTAAAATAGTATTTATTTTACTAGTACTATTTTTGATTACTAAATACTTTGCAAATACTAATAAAAAATAATAATTAAGTACAATATTTTAGAATGCAACTGGTTAATATAATATTAAATGCTTATACATCTAAAATGTAATCCATTACTGTACCAAAATTTTATTTCCTAATCGTCAGAGTCATCGCGTCTACACCACGTTTCGTTTTTATCGATAACGGCGTCGTGCCGCGCAACATGGTTACCGCTCTAGCCTTCCTATGATTTATGACCGAGTGTGCGAGGAGAAAAAACTGTACTATAGTTAATTCCTAATTTAACCTGCAATAACTGCGCACATCTTAACAAGAGTATTCCATATTTGTCGGGATTACATCGATCTTGTTCTTTCTGACAGTCAACTAATTTCATTAAGGTATAAATAAACAGAAAATAATTTTAACAGTTGTATTGTGACAATGCTTGACTGGCGGACATTTGTAAATGAAAATAGCGCTAAAATTATTCGAGTAAATATTGTTGAGTTGAGTATCCTCACTATTGACAACATAATTGCCATCGCGCGTCGGATAAATATGAATTCCACTTGCAGCGAGCCAAATACCCGGGAAGCGGGAAATGCAATCTTCCCGGAATTAAGATAAACTGGGATGCTGCGCACGTGTGAGCCTTGCGCGCGGATTAAAATTAACTCGTCGCGGTAACCACGCGGAGATTACTTCGGCAGGCACACCACCATCTCACATAGTTGTTCTTGTCTCTCACTGATACAAGTTTAATTCTAGTATAGTGTGTATTAATTCCCCGCACGATCCGCTGAAAGTTTATATTGTAGAGATACTTTGGAAATAATAGAATAGATATCAGAATTGGCCACCTTTGAACAACTCGGCGTAGCGTTCTACGAGCGTCTTTATTTAGGTAATGGGCCTGGACCTGGTCAAGTAAATTGCTCCATGTTGGTCTTCTTTGGACTTTTTATCTCTAGCTCTTGACGCCGATTTTTTAATATCGTGCCAGGCTAAGAAAACACTTGCCGGTAGATCTTATTCTCCTGCTTATCTCTAAAGAAATAGCATCACATTTGTTATCAGCGTACCTAAGCGGTAGTGAACCGAGCTTGAAAGGTTTAAAAGCTCCAGTGTTAATTTTTCAATTTCGATTTACATTACCCCATGCTTAGTATATTTGTACAGGACGGCGAATAAATGCTTGTAAATTTAAAAATAAATGAATAGTAAATGACTATAAAATATCCAAAGCAAGACGGAAGTTTGATATTCTTACAAACTTCATCATAAAGCGATCAGTGTCGCCCCGCTCTCTGCAGAGTTGTACTCTTCGTGCACTCGCCGGCGTAACTTGAATGTTTCCATTAAACTTTTAATACTTTAATTAATCAACTTTTGTGTAGCGGATGCTGAAACTGTCGCCGCTATTGCTGGTTTTATTATTCAAATACTTTGCACCCTCCATACAACGCACATGTTACGTGTTTATTCTCAACGTCCGCACTTGACGTCAAGGTGCCTTACTCATTCACAGTTAATTGTTATACATGTTAATAAAATATTTATAGTCGACAGTTATCTCAAGGATAGTGCAGTAGTGTAATGAGTCATAAATATGAGACATGCGTACTGGATGTGTAAAAAATCTTTTGTACTTTACAGACAAACACGCTATTAGGCTAGGAATACAATTAAAACCTTCCCGGCTTGGTTCACAAACGCAAAGTGTCAAAATTATGGTGAGACAGTAAAATATAAAATTGGTAATCTCACCGCCGGCCTTTAAAAGGTTTGTCAAATTTTTGACAGATCAATGTCAGTTTCTGAAAGAAAAAAAGATAAATAGTTGATATAGTCATCAACTATGCTTCAAGGTAAGCTTCTGGAAACTCAAATGACATTTGACAGCTACATAGCTAATTGTTCCGCTGATCAGCTTTTCAGAAACCGGGCGTCACTTTTGCTCCTCGCAGTGAATTCTCGTAATTGTTGTTTTACATTATCACTGTAAGAAGAAGGTCACACTAGTGTGCAGTCGTTTAGTCATTCTATAAAATTGCAATAAGATGGCTGCGACGCAGGCTCCTCGGCGCACAAGCTCTGAGCTGGGCGGCGCTGCCAATAAATTTACAACGGATATTGCCTTATAAATAAGTCTTGTCACTTTGAATCTAGCACATTATATGTTAAATGAATTGTAAAATATTTTAAATCACCATAATTTTATTAGTTACATTGTAAACTGTCGAGCACATTAATGATATCATTTTTAAATATCTTTGTCACAGACAAACGTTCAATTAAATCTGCACCGAGCTGTCTGACGAACGTAAATTAAAACTTTAAACAAAGATTTAATATAAAATTCACTAATATCTTTATTAATCGATGTCAACTAACGATAACGATCTGAAGGTATCGATTCTCTGCGCACGAACCCGAGGAACGGAACGTTTTTATTTGTGGAGAGTTCATATTCAGATACAATACCATTTGTATGAAATCTCTGGTTTTTTAACCAGAGATGAATAGCTTGTACGTCTACGAGTCCATTGCAATCAGTTTAAAACTTGTTTAAAGAGTTTTGTTGAAATACCTTTTGTTAATCACTAAAGGCCAAAAGTATATTTGGTGACATTTATCCTAGATAGAGCAACGCCCTGACTGACCCCTGTGGTCGTGTGAGCTGACATTTGAAGGTTTAGTTAAAGGTCGTTGGCTCGTTTCACATTTTTATAAGTTTTATAGAATAATTTGACTTTCATTTCTCCGATAACATTTGTCTTTGATTTTATTAAATAATTTATACGTACGATATGAAACGAATAGTTTATAGAAACGGGAAAGCATACTAAAGAACTCGATCAACGAGCATGTATGCTTAGTATAATGTATGCTAAGCATAAAGTAAGAAGTGAGAGAGGTGTGCCGGGACCGTGCCAAATGGAAATCCGTAATTACCAGAGGGGTAGGGGCAGGAGTGGGATGAGCGCTTATTTATTATTTTATTTTTGATCTTTATTACGAAAAAACGGTTTAACAATTTTTTTCTATTTCTCTTTAGCACCTTCTTCGTGATTAAGATGGGTAACCTTATTTCGTTTCTCATTCAAAACGTTATCCATCGTTCTTACAAACATGTTAAGATTTAAGTAGATAATGAATTATTGTACAAACGACATTAAAAGTTAAAACAAGTTCAATTTGTAATAAGATGAACAACAAAGCAGTAAAGTGGGTGGGCAGCCGCGCTAATGAGGAAAATCTGATTCACTTCAGTTTAACTTTGGCAAATTATTTTCTGTAACAGTTTACAAATCATGTTACATTTCGGTACTTTGATTTTATAATCGTTGTGGTTTGCTATTTAAAATACATTTTAATTACTACACAGCTTGGCTTTGTTTAGATCGTTTTATTTTAAATTCTTGTACAGATTTGTATCAAGCTATGAATAGAAATTGAGGAATTGCAAATAATCGGCCTAACTTCATTAGTTAGGCCGATTATTTGCAATACTTCAATCGGACAGCACTAATCCTTTGTCGTGTATTGTATAGATTTTTATATGTAAATGCTAAATTTTACACATCATTACGGACGACGCATGCAGTACATTACCTCACCATCTGACCCTTGAATCACACCCTTGAATCAAGTAAAGCTACACTTCTATTCTCTAAGAGTCATACTTAGCTCTCCAACAGTTTTAATGCCACTGATAATCAATAGATCCGTTTCCACCCCAACCCTTTCATTAAAATATATTACGACAGCCCGATTATTTTCTCCTAAACTACATCAGTACATTTTCATTATTTCAAAATTATTTACTTTTAACGCATCAACAACCATCGACAAACTCATTCCCTGTTTTTCAATAAATCGTATGAAAAAAATGAACATAAATAATCTAATGAAACAACAACATAGCTGTATAAAACACTAGCTATGCCACGCGGTTTCACTTGCCCGCGCAATATATCCTTCTCGTTTAGAGTTATTGTTCTTTCTGCTCGACTCCTAAGAGTCGTAGCTTCGTGATAAAACCTTCCTCAATCATTCAACTGTCAAATGTCCATCATCCGATCAGTAGTTTCTAAGATTAGCGCGTTCAAACAAACAAACAAACTCTTAAGCTTTGTTATATTAGTATATGGTATAGATTAATAAAGAACTGATACAATACGATAATGGTGATTGGGTTAACAGATTTATTAGATCAGTGAAGTGATACTAATCTAACAAAATTAAATTTAAAGTTAAAATCCAATTTATTGATGTCAGGTCTTTGAGAGATCGATTGTGGTCGCCTTGGTCTGGTGTTTTGTTACACTCTGACACTTTTCGATTGTCGACCATATTGTCTAGCTGTTACGATATATTTTAAGGCAGCTCCTCGGTGCGCAGAGCACGCCCCTTGACAGCCATTAGTGGCATTTAAGTGCACTTTTCTATTATAGTTTTCTTTGACTCTAATAACATTTCGCTGATTCTACACGAACAGACAATTTTATTGCTATTAGTTTTATTTTATTTTCTAGTGTTTGCAGGGATATCTTTTATCTTCTCGAGCGGTTTGAGTGACGAGTGGGTTTATTGGGAATCTTTTTTTATTGTATTTTATCTCAGTACCTATTTCATATTAATCTTTAGTGAATACCTTATTTCATTATTCATTTATGTATTTGCAATACATAAATGAATAATGACTTACGTTTTGTTTGGAATATTTCGAACGATGCTGTGTTAGCTTTAAATTTTATTATAAAAACGATAGCTAAGATAATTAGAGAAGTTTTTACATAACAAGAGGCCAACTCTGTAATATATGATCAGCGCCATCTAATAAACACTAGAGAAACTTCACGAGGAACTGTGAGATCGTGGACGAGGGTGCAAATATTTGTTTTGAAGTACAAATGGCTAAAGTTGGTTCAACAGCAAATGATGCCGGTGCACTACAAATTAACATAGGATGTTACTACTTCCAACAACAATTTTAAATAATTATATTTCATTGATTATTTTATAATTAGTTATTTGTAGAATAAGAAATAAGTTAAGAATTTACTACTTATACTGAATTGAGGTCTTGCTATAATAATAACGGAAAATAAATAACGAACTTTTCTTCGTTTTTTTGTCTCTATAAGGACTTTTCAAAGCTCTTTTCCGCCTACGCCATTTCTGTAAAAAGTAAAAACCTAGACCCATATGTTTTTAATATGTAAATTGTTAATACATAGCGATCATTATCCTAAAAAAATATCTTAACAATATATTTTTGTCCACAGGTAAGTTTCCAATAAACCATCGGATAGAAGGTAAACAAGGTGTTTTTGTCGCATTCAATTTACTTTTAAAATATAAAAAAAACTATTATCTCGAAGTCTGTATCAAAATTTTCATCGCCAGCGCCATCTATCCAAAGTACTCTGCACTAGTAAGTGCTTTCATTTCTTGAATTTCCACCCTCCATGCCATTCTCAACAAAGCAGCAAACGTTTGTTGTCGTTTTCTCGTTGGTCTAGAGATGGCGCTTTTTTCCATAGGTTTTCGAAAAATAGGAAATATGATTTCGTTAATCTTAATAAAGTAACGCAAACTCACACAAAAGTAGCTGTGACATTACATAAATAATATTAATATAAAATAAAGCATTCTCATTGATATAAAATTATACTTGTCAGCTGAATGAAGTAAAATATGTAGAAAGAACGAAGGTAAAGAGAACAAAAAATCAATAATAAATTGAATGTAAATGAGCAAAAGGTCGTCTAGGAGAGAACGACCGTTGCCTTTTAATTGTATTCATCTATCTAAATAACTTGCCACGACTTTTTTCTTATTCTAATTTGAAATTTACCATTTAATAATAATACCATTAAATAAATAATTGGTAATTACTTTCATAATAATTTGCAGATATTATAAACGATAAATTAACCGATACTGATTGTAAAGAAATTATTCAGTTGTTATATTTGAACGGTATTATAGTTGTATTTTAATATTTTATTTATATCCGTCTAAGCTTTTGTCTTGAAACGTTTAATCGTATTTATGAACTGTTTTAGCTTCCGTTATTTATTTTCTTACTGAAATTATTTAGCGATGTCCTTCAGCCATGTCCACATTATGGTAAAAGGCATTGCGGACGGCCTGTGTGAAGAAGACAGATATATGCTGCTATGACATAGATATAATACTACTGTTTTCACTTTATTTCAGAAATCTTATGATAAATTGGGCTGTATTTTGCAGTCAATGAAAAGTTATTGATAATTTTTCAATTAAAACAAATTATTTAGTTTTTACTCCCTTATAATGCTGTTTGTAATCCTATTTTAGTCACTCTCCCGCCTAGCTTACTTCTCAAACAGACCGTATATAAACGTGTGGTTTAAAAGATGACGTTCCGACTAAAATTGAGAAAGACGATATTATGCTTCTTCGGGGATATCGAAAGGATTTCGAGAGGAAGAAGATTGACAAGATAAATTTGTGTTGTATAACTTAGTGGCCGTTGGTATCATGGAAGGTGAACTACCGACATACTAAAGAAAGATATTATTTGTAGATGGAGAAAAAGCGAGGGAGGCGCTAGGGCCGTTCTAAGTGGTAATCCCTAATATCTACCTACCCCTCTAGATTACAGGAGAAATTATTATTATTATTTTATTTTATCGAATGTATCTGCGAGGTGAAAAATGTCACTTGTGACTCAAGGGGCGTGGGTTGCATTGCGGGGTGGGGCGTCATATCTCCTGGTACTCACAGTAGTGCGCCTGGTACTCGAGGCGCGCACTCGCCTTGTTTGCCTGTCTTCCTGCGGGCGACACTTGTATCTTTGTTTTCGCGCAAAAATTTTCGCTCTTGTGTAACTTTTAGATGTTAGTCAAATATAATATTTAGGTCATCATGCCCATATGGTTGTGTTGTGTTTTTGTAAACGATAATATTAATATTGGGCTTACAAACTACCCAGACCCCATCAATTTCTTTTGAAAACTCATTTTCAATCTGTTGAAGAGAGTTGATTCATATTCGATCATATTGCTTAACTTAAATGATGTCTCACAAATTGTAAGCGTTCTCAGTACCGTCTTAAGATACTTATTATAAATTTGGAAGCTAAAGGTTATCCGCGCGACAACTTAATAACAAAAGTTATCACGTTTATTGGAGCGTGATGGAACTTAATTACTCCGAGGTGGCTGGTTTAACTTGTAAATACGTGGGAGGTTTAATTTAATGTTTTAGACTTCAAGCGGTTTAACCTTTATAAAGTAATTAGCACTTTATTATATTGTAATGACGCTCGCCATTGGAACAAATAACACAAAATTCATTATAGCTAAGTGTTTTTTTTTTAATTAATCATGAACCAACCAAAAATAAGAAAACATTTTAAATACGAGTACCATTGTGGCCAACTTGGCCAGCCATCGAAGACAGAAAGAGCTTGCAACATCAATGCTGTGTTTGGACACAACTAACGAACGTGTAATAATTTACCGTAATTTAGTAAAGAATATACCACACAGAGGAACATCAGATATGTACATAAACAACTAGAGACATATCTATATATATAAAAGAAGATGCGGGTATGCATGTACATATGTATGTTCCCTATATACTCCGACACAGCTGGACCGATGTCGATGAACTGTTCAGATTGGCATAGCACCTGTAGTTCGGTAGCGATCGGATCGACGTAATTAGTGGTACCCGTACGAGGCTGGGGCGGATCATTAGTACATAGATAAATTACAAATAGCAATTGTAGCTGATTTCATAAACAAGATTGACAAATAAAAAACAAAACAATGTTTGAAACCTAATCAACTTAAATCACTAGAAAATCAATACATTTTAAAACAAATTATGAGGATTGCTAAAAGATGCATGTTGCATGAGCATTTGGCAATTTACTACTGCCCTCTATCTTGTCCGCGCCACATCCAACTTGTACAGTATCTAATTATTGACCAAAAATATACGTATAAATATAAAAGCATAAAAAGTAACTTTTGGTAGCAAAGTAAAAAGAGGTAGTATTTTTTTATGATAGACAGAAGTAAGTCATCATTAGCGGGTGGCTCAGTACTAGAGGTTTATGAGCGGGAAGAGATGCCTTAAGTCTCCTTTGAGTGCGGCTCGCGAGGCGCTTTGTTAGTGCGGATTCCCGGCGTTGAATTAGTCTCATACCGCATGCGGCCGAGTGCCTCTGAGACTCTGAGCTTGTTCTGTGCGCCTTGTACTTCGCTACAGTTATTTTAGGATCATTTTGTACTCGAATCTCCTTTCTAAATAAAGTAATATACCCAAGATAAGTTTTATTTAAATATAAAATAGTTGAACTACATTATTTCAGATATTCAATCATTTTTATTAATTGTTTTGATCGTCTACAGTCATTATAACTGAGATTTTATTACGATGATTAATCAGGATTAATTTAAATATTTGAAGTGGAACTTTTTTGTGTATGAATGGATTTTATGAAACGAAAAATTAACGATTGTATTTATAATCGAACAATTTTTTATAATTATTAATGTTACATTACTAGTTTCGACTTTTTCTAATTATCGACTTTCTCGAACTATCGAATCGTGCGTGAACTGCATTGCGCTGTCTGCGCAGTTTTGCGTCAACTGTTAGTGCAGGCAGGCCTGGTACTTATGCTGTGACCTACATTTTTTAATATACAAATTGGTTGTAAATTGTAAACAAATAGATTGGTTGTAAAAGTGCAAATGTACACATATTATTTGACGATAAATGGAATAAAAATGCACCGTTGTGGAATAAAAAATAATTTTTATTGCAATTTATTTATAAAATAATAAATTTAATAAAACTAGATATTAAATTGATAGGCCATTGATGTGGCTTATTGTATTTGTTTAACGAGATATAGGTGTGCAGAAATATTTTGAAAATGATGTCGTTGTAAAAATCTATAATACTTTGAAAATTTAGTTCGATTTGATTATTTATGTATAGAAAAAATCGGAAGATAAAACAATTCATCCAACACATTTTAATTAATTAAAGTAAAAGCAAAATGTATTTTGGAGGCGCCGGGTATCGATCCCGGTACCTCTCGCATGCTAAGCGAGCGCTCTACCATCTGAGCTACGCCCCCCATGTTCAAGATTTGGAATAAATCATATAGTATTCATATGACACTGAACTGTTACTAAAGTCGATCGACAGTGTCTCAACAAGACCTCTGTTAACATCGTGCGATGCCTTTCACTGTAAATGCGCACTCGCGAGCCTATTACAATGTGTATCAAGGTGACGACATTTGTACTTATTTTAGACTAGCAACCCGCCCCAGCTTTGCTCGGTTACACAGACAGACAAATAAAAAAATATATAGGTTACTCGTAGACAGAAAAGCTTTCAACCGGTGAAATAATTTTTTAAATCGGTTCTATAGTTTTTTTAAGTAACCCGGTATAAACAAACAATCAAATCTTACCACTATATACTATTATATTATAGTTAATAGATGTGGCAGCTGCTGCAGGAATGACCAGCTCGAGCGTGAGGATATATCAGATACTATGATCTCATCGTATGAGGTAAAAGTACATTCTTGTACATTTCGTCTGTTAATATTTTAACTTATATTGTTCTATTTAACATCTCCCGAGAAGTACGTTAACGTAAGATAACGTGTGTACATATAAACGAACACGTGAACCGAGCAAAGTTGCCTTCATCAAAGGAATATTAATAATTCAGATCATCAATGAGGTCGCATTCTCAGTTCCCATGATAATACTTGTTATTTGAAAGAATAAAGGCGTATCTGCATATTTAGGTCTTTGACCCGAGAATCACTGAGAGGTCCCATCCAGAGTGATCCTCACATTACGCTTGGGATTACGGGATCCCCTGCGGTGTTTCATGTGTATGAGTTCCATGTTGGCGTAGTATCTGAGCAAACTGCACCGGAACATTGTTAAATAGAGTTCTATGTTGATTTACGTTTTATACACAAAGAATTACACTTTATACGATTACACAAAGTGGGAATATAAAAGCTAAATTGAAACTGAATAACAAATTTTAACTTAAATTATTCATGAACCACTACAATGGAGCTTTGAAAAGCTTTAAAATACCACGTTCTTTTATATGCTCTTCGGAATAGACAGACAGTTTCACTATATATATTAGAACTATTGCCTGCCTCGCACAACCGCGTCGTGGAATGATCTGTCCAGCGGTATTTCCAAACCGTATACAACTTAGGGTCCTTCAACGCGTCTACAGTTCCTCTGGTGTTGCGGATGTTTATGGGCGTCAGTGATCACTTATGTAGTAGGCGACCCGCTTCTCCTTTGCCCGTTATGCTATGAACTATATTTTAACTAATTATTTATAATAGACCTGGAACTCGTTTTACCCAGGCTGCTGAAACAGTAGTAGAGCGCTGCTTCCTCAGAAAGGAAGTACGTAAGGAAATCAGTAGAGGAAATTCTCTTTTTCCTTACGTACTTTCTCCTCCTTCGTACTATACTTAAAGGCTCGCAACGCATCTGTAACTCATTATGTTCGTGGCCGACTTATTAACGATCTCGTGGACTCCATGCACCTTTGACTCTTCTGTTAAAAATGTATCAAACATACTTTTCTCCTTAGTTTTTAAAAATCAACTACAAGAGCCTAGTAGAATAACAATGAATATATTCAAATTGTACAACGTTGCATATACACGGATGTAAACGTACCGCACAATTTCTTGTGCAGTCAGCACCACTAGCCGGCGCAGCTCACAGGAGCCGGCTGAGCAAACACTATGCGCGCAATGTTGTACTTGTTTCTGTGCAATTTACTGCACCGTGCAGCTCAGAGCTGTACTACACTGTGTAGTACGTTGCATAGCTCCGTACTACACTGTGTTATGTACAAATGGCCGCCCTCACCCGGGACCAGTTCCCGTACATATGTACGTATTATATAATTGTAGCTTTTATTTCACGTTAATATGCGTCCAAAATACGTTTAACCCTAAATCGAAATAACAAGACAAAACGCAATGTAAGTTCGTTTTTGCATATATTTTATTCTTAACAAAATATTAACCATTAAAGTTACGAAACATAAAATATGTATTGGAGGCGCCGGGTATCGATCCCGGTACCTCTCGCATGCTAAGCGAGCGCTCTACCATCTGAGCTACGCCCCCTGTTGATACATTATATGAATTAAAGTAACGGTTAAATTATTATTAGGTGCTCAAAATTTACAACTGTTACTCTGCAGTTGTCATTAACCGTATATGACTTTAAGTTTAAAATTATATTTAATCGTGGGATTCCACGGGCTTATAAAGTCGTCGCGACAAGGTTTATCTCTGAAAGAAACTGAGATGACAATATGTTTTGTGTGAATGTTTTCGGCAGTGTAAACACACGGTAAGGTTTCAAGTGAACAACGTGCGCTACATGCAACATGCGTCATCCTCTTATTTGAATTTGGAACAGTTTCGACGATTTTTCATTCGTTTTTCTTGTATTCCATTTTGAATTTTATTGCTTAATTGCAAACGGTTTAATTATGTTTATTATTTATTTGTGAACTATTGTCACCTGTTTTGAGTTTTCCTATCTGTCGGCAGTGCTTATGACAGTGTTTTTTTTTTAAATATACAACTACGGTCAGAGGTTTTGCTCACCCTTAATACGATAGTTGTTAGTTATTCCCTTTATAACATATTTTCTCTTACCTTAACGTGCGTTGCCAAGTCTTGGCATCTTCAGCGTCTTAATAAAAGTGTGTTGACATCTTCATTGTAAGCAAAGTTAGACCAGATGTTAACAGTAATTAGTGAGTATTGTTTGAAACAAAATAATTAAGTTTTCTTTGATCCAATGTCATTGTAATTAAAAAATACATTATTAATGTTTTTACTTGATACAGGTGCGTTGTGTATGTACCCTGTACGACGTAATCATTTTATTATGATTGCTCACTGTTTGTTAAAGGTCTTCTTAAATCTATAGGCAATATATTAAATACTAGCAGTGCTCCCCGGTTTCACCCGCCCTGAAATTTTATTTAAACAAAATGATATTACCTTCTTAATACTACCGTAACGTCATCATCATCTCACTGCCCTTTTTCTCGCGTATGTGGAGTCGACTCAGTATGGCCGTAGCACAGTTAAATTGATATAACTATTTTATGCATAAATCGATTGAGATAAAACAAACACTAAATGTTAAGTGAAGCTTACCACAATACATTAGTGAAAACCGCATCCAGATCGGTTAAGCCATTTCTGAGATTAGCGGTAACAAACGCACAGACAAACAGACAAAAATTCTAATAATCATTGTTTTGGGTTTTATTGCGCTTATGAAGGCCCTCAATGATAGTTTTTCTCAAATATCTTCCATGTACAGACAGCGATCGGTTACATTTTTATTATATGTAAAGAATATTGCCTTGAATATTGGGATGTTTTGTAATGTGGAAGTAGCAGAACTTCATTGAGACGTGACAATAGTCAGCTAGTGAAACACTCATAGATGAAATATTAAATAGAATTAACTTGTATAGCAGTGCCGATATTAAACCGCGGCACGTGATCTCCAACTGATTTCTTGTCCGTGTTATTACGACGTCTGTATTCGTGTGCAGCGACACTTTCCGTGCCAATGACGCCGCGTGCCATCGCATATTCGATGTTATGAAAAACATAACTCGTACGTGTAATTTATTTGTGAGTTATTGGAGCAAAAGATGTGTTCTACTTTGTGAAAGCCACAAGGTCACGGTAGCTCGGCGTACGTTTATTTTACAAGCTGCTGACTTTTTATATCTGTATTTACTTTATGCGATATGAGAACAATTCTAACCTATCGGGATTTGATAAGATGTGAGACAGAAATAACAATCTAGATTCACTCTTCACTAAGTTCACAATGGACCCAATGAGCTCACCAACGTTATACTTAACTTACATACATTAACTAGCCGTGGCCCGCGGCTTCGCATTCGTTTCTCGTTTGCAATTTTTTGTGAGCTGATACCGCGTAAAACTTCGTAACTTAATATGTCAAAAAGTTGTTACTGACAAACATCGCCATGAGAACCAATAATGTTAATGAAGGTTTCATGTACCTCGGGAACAGTTTTATTTTCTAGATAACAGGTACCCTATGTCATTTCTGTACCTTTGACAATGTGATTGTAAAATTTCATAATTATCGGTTGAGTCGTTAAGAAGTTCACGCGTATCAAAAAAAAAACAAATTCAAATTCGCGTTAATAATATTATAGTTATGATTCTATATTCATTTATTATTAACGGCTGGTACTAGTAAT
>JWHW01026795.1:81024-95141 GCA_000931545.1 Papilio glaucus
TCATCCAATCAATGTTAAAATCTTTAAATTGTTTATTTTTGTTAAACATAATATTGTATAAAGGCTTCGTATCAGCAGCCCATCAATTACTGTTTATCGTAATTCAACCAAAATCAAAACAAATAATAAAACCGATAATTCGTCTCGTTATACCGGGCTGGCGCCGTTCGCAAACGCAATTACGCGAACTGCTTTCCGATTTTAAAATTGCCAAACAAATTATAATTTATATTCATAATGAGGTTGACATTCGCAAAATGCTTTTATTGCGCGCTTAATATTCCGATCAGTTTCCCATTCATTTATATATTTTATATTTAGATACGCAAATTGATTGCTTTATTTACATTATATAATAAATGAAAGTGAAAAATTATAACATTTCCATTGTTTATCACATTAATCTGTTTTAAAAATAAACATTGCTTACGGTTCATAAGCTATGCGCTGTAAGATATCATCAAATTACACATTTTGGCGTGAATAGACCTCTCACAAGGTACATATAAGTCTTTTTTAAGAATAGTTTGGAATAAAGTCGACACAGCGTAAGTAGATCTTCCACGAGACGGACCGAGGACCTGGCCAAGGTTTCCGGAGCCCACTAGATGAGGGCGACAGGGGAGCGATCTTTGTGGCTGTCACTGGAGGAGGCTAACGTTCAACAGTGGACGATTATTAGCTGAAAAGATAGTTATAAATGTATGTCTTTATTTGTTAGAGGCGGTATTGTTTTTTCAGTTTATCTTTTCTGAATGGTTAACTTTTGCGGTTCACTTACACGCATGTCATATATTTTTTACGCGACACTTTGTATGTACCTTTTGTTATTATATAATGATTGATGGCAGTTGAAAGCTAACGCTTTTCGGTGCCACGTTTCACATTAACCATTTTATCGCAACCTTTCTTTCATTATCGGGTACAATTTGTTTCACTGACGTTTCTGACGGAGCCTCTTGTGTTTATTGCTTATACAGAGTGTTATGCAAGTATGGAATTCTACTTCGTAATCGGGCTGGCTGTCTTGATATACTCGTTTATCGCTTTCCTGTTGAAACTAAAAGTGTGCGGCCCTCAGGGCGAGAAGTGCCAATGCGAAGAGTGCCAGGAGCTCTATCAGAAGTCGAAGACGACTGTGACTGTACCTACCTTGTCTATCCGTGTCGATATTATTAAAGAGGAGGCTTAATGTTAATGTGCCAAAGTAAGGCTCTCGGCATCTTTCGCTCGATTATTGATTTCAAGATCTTTGTATAAACACTGTCTGTATACTAACTTACTATATTAGAACTTTTATTTACTAAAATAATAACAAAATAAAATAATATTAAACTATTATTACTTAAGTTAGACAATAAGTTAAATAAAAGTAGTGTGGTGAGTTGTGATGGTGAGCGTTTGTCACTAAGTGGTGAGTGTGCTCATATGGAGTCGCTGTCCCGTGTGGTTAGCGCTGCGGGCGGCGCAGCGGGGGCGCGCGCTCGCGGGGCCCTCGTGCACGCCAGCCTAGCGGCCGCGCCCCTGCCCCTCGACAAGAAGGGCCGGCATCTCACTGGCACCTTCTGCCTCACAGGAGACACCATGGAGGGCATCATACAGTGCCTCGTCTTCCTGAAAGCTTTCTCGGTGAGTTGTATGTACAAATATTAATAGATAACGGAACCGAAGAAACAAAAGACAACTGTCGAGTTGTCAACATCGAACACAAGATTATTTCAACCAATATAATATAAATAAATATTGTACTTTGGGTTATTGAGGTAATCTCCGGTACTACTGATCCGATTTTGAAACTGAGGTGCTAGACTAATTTTTTATTTAGCATAATAAAGATTTGTTTGTTTGCGATAATCTCAAGAAATACCAATCGAGTTCGAAAAATAGTTTTTGCATTTGACAGCTCTATTATTAGGGTAGGTTATAGGTAGGTGACTTAAGATCTCACACCTTGGAGTCTAAATTGAGCAAACAAACAGAAATGAATATCAAAATATCTTTGAATAGGCGTTTGTTTGTGGTATCGTTATTTTTAATTCTTTTCAAGCGATATCTATATGTGTCAACGTGCTACATACATCTAGGTAGACATCTATAGAGGTGTCAGTTTACAAAGTGAATGTTAATAACTTTTAAATGTAAAGTGTCTTAGCTTAAAGTTGTATTTAACTTTATTATACAGAACTGTTAATTGAGCCTCCTGCTCGTTGGCAATACAGACAGTATCTTGTAAAGAAGAGATTTTTCGAGCGTTTTTGTGTTTAATTATGTGACTTTAAAAGGATAATAATTTTTTATGGGAATTTTACACAAAATAAATAAAATCACGTTCAATTTTTAAAAAGCAATTTTAAACAATGCAAACTTTGACAAAGCAGTTGAAATTAATGATTGCAATTCAATATGTCTATTGTTTCAAAAAGCGGACGGAGGCCTCGACCCAATTACCTAGCCATTAATTAATGCCTCCAACTTGAAAGGTTATCGAATTATTCCGTCTTAAGATTCCTTTGAGCTGTGGACGGAAGGATATTGTCATCCTACCACGAGCTGAGCCTCTGAACATTTTAGTATTAATCCCTTTTTATTAATCTTCTTAGCTCCGATAACAAATTTTAAGCACGGAATCGGATCCCGAGTACAATTGGGTAATAATATTTTGAGGGGCATAATGGATGATTAATAACCAAAGGAAAATTGACAGGTTTTGAAGCTTATAGAACACTTTGGTTATAGAAATGGTGTTTTGTTTTTAAATGCAACTCAGTGTTCATAGTTGCCACTTGCGTCTCGTAATAATTGTGTTATATCAGTTGCAATAATCACTAACACAGTGTTCGTCTCGGTATTGTCTATGTACAGGTATGGCGGGCAACTAACTATATGATCGATATTATAATGTCACGCCATTCCGTGATTAATAACTGAGTTATTAATGATCGGCCGCGCTAATACTACGCGGTGATGTGTGCTCCAACACAAAGCCTCGATCATTCCGACGTCTTACTATTCACTGCTTTGCTATATGGATATATAAGAAAGAAATAACATATACAAGAAATGAAGGTTAGTCGGTGTATGTACCTTCGTCTATGAACCGGAGCGTAGAGGTTTGCAACCCGTGTTTAGTATCTTCTTCTGTGTCCTTCCCGTGAGCTTTCTAGAGGTCTCTTTTTATATTCGGCCATTAAGCTGAAAGGCGTCCCCTTTCTGCCTCTACTTTGTTCTGGCAGATTCAAAGCAACTTTTACCACATAATCTTCAGGGCGTCATTTTATCAGTGATTGGCGCGACTTTAAGGCTACCGTATACATTGAGTACTCTGTGAAGTGTGCGTCTATATAAAAATAAGATTTATCTTATTTTTACCAGTACATTTCTCTCAAATAGAGCTCTGCGAGTAATTTGTAGTTCCTGCATATTCTACCAATTTCCAACAATTCATTACTTAATCGAGTCTTTATAGACGTCTGGCTTGGTAGTCGATACCTATTTTAGATAGAAATCTTATATCGAATTGTTTTTCAAGAAAAATAAAAACAGTACCAAGAAATTGTTTTGTATCCACGTTTGTTGACAAAGCGAGTTCCTTTTCAATTCGTGTACGAAAACTTTTAAGAAAAGGTCCGGAAATATATCCCTGGACGTTATCCCTAGTCGAAAGATCGAAGTAAATATTCAGCAATTGTAACGGCAAGTTTTTCATTCGATAGAACGGCAGCCCCGCGAGCGCCGGCTATATTGCCTTCGCAAGATAATCGCCAACTCAACTAATCCCCTGTCCCCTGTCCCTGATCCGGGATGAAAAGTTTCTGAATTGTTTCGTACAAGGAATTATATCTTAATAGAAAATTCAACTCGAATTTGAACATGTTTGTGTTGAAACTTAAAAGTTGATTTAAAATATATATCTACTAGTTGTTGCCCGCGGCTTCGCTCGAAATCATTTATCATTTTCCATGTTGGAAATTTTTGTAAAATCATTACGCGTATTTTTTTATGGAACAAGATGGCAAACGAGCACGCAGTTTACCATATTAGATGAGCGATGTCCAAAGGCAAGCAAGCAAGCAAATGAGTTGCAAATCCGTTACTTACCTTTAAGTCACAGAGGACGGGATAAACAGGAAAAAAGATATTTCCTTGCTCTATCCATCCCCACCCTCCGTCAAATCCTTTTCCCCTCCTATCCAATCCTTATTAGAAAAGTTGTCACTGTCAAAACATGAAACACTACCTTGAGAATAGTTTTATTTTCGGGATAAAATATGAAATGTTTATGGCTATCGGTAAAGTCATTAGTGTAATAAACAAACATGTTCACGTTCGCATTTATAATATTAATTAGGTAGGGTTTTTTAAATATCAAGGTTTGGTTCATCAATAGTACTCCTTATAGTAAAACTATACTGTTATATTGTAAAAAATGCCTTGTAATTCGAAATATATTAAGAATAAAGTACTGGATGGAGATTTTCAATTGAATATTATAATAGTAGAAGAATAATTGAACAAGCTAATATAAGAAACAAAGAGCGCAGCGTACCCCGTCGTCGTTAAGTAGACCACGCGAGGATGTTCCCCATCAGCAATGAAAAGAACTTACATTAAGTGTGGCTACGTGTTGGGTTGCCTTTGTTGCAAGTGGACCGTGAACAGCGGAGCGCCACAATCCGATGAACAATGAAGAGTTGCTACACAAATATTTATTGTTTGACCTCATTACGATTTGATGCTATAAATCATGACAAGGTAAAACATATCTTTTGGATTATTAGTTGGAAACTATGATGATTATAACGGGAAGTATTTTATAATATTAATTATGATATTTTTTTTACGGCACAGTTGTTACAATTCATCGAGAATTAGGTCTTGTATCTCCTGATGTCCTGATTATCACGGACTGATTATAACTAAGTTAGATTTGACACATGCATGTTATACTAGCTGCGCCCCGCGGTGTCACCCGCTGTAAATTTTCATTTAACTCAGAATTGCGAAACAACCTAAGTTGAACCCTATTTGTTGTCTATTACAAACTTTCATCCCCTACTTTAGCCCTTATGAAGGATAATTTAGAAGTTTGGACTATGCGTTGATATATCAGTCAGTCAGTTTCTTCTTTTATATATATACATAGATACATACGTCCATCTCTACTGTATCTTTGCACGGTCCTAAAATGAAAACAACAATCGCTTGTTTGAGTGATTGTTTATTAATGTGTGCGTGTGTGTGAAGTACAGTGAGCCCGTGTAGTGTAATTAGCGGCGTGTGGAACATGGCCGTGTTATCGCCGTCTCGTTAGGTAGCGTAGCATAATCGATTAAGACGCGCGTCGACGGAATATAATCAACTACGGCTCTATAGCGACTTCTAAATATATCCTAACGGCTGTCGAGGCACAGTATTAAGTGGATTTTGTCTCTGTCTTATTTTCTAAGAGTAAATAAAATGATTATAGCCTAGAGGTAACTAGTCTGCGTATAATACTATCAACTTTATTATTATAAGAATAACAAATTTATGTGTATGTTATAATAGATCAAACTTGTTTACATCATCTTTGAGAAGAACCCATGTTAGGTTATTCTTATCCGTTTTTATACGCCACTCGTGTTCCCGCCTGGTGATAGGAGCATAAGTGTACGTACAGGCGCATACGCTCGATTGGTTTGATAAAAACAAGAGTAAACAGGTCATGTAACAACACGGGAGAGATTCTGGCGGAATTCCACGAAGATGGAAGAGGAACAACAGAATGCATAAGCGATACGCAAGGTGACGGCGAGCCTGACGAGAAGGGACGCGCCCGAAAAGTAACGGTCCTTTTTTATAAAAGAAGGTGGCAAACGAGCAGGCGGATTGCCTGATGTTAAGTGAGCGCTACCCATAGACATCCGCAACAAGCAAATGTGTTGCAGATGCGTTGCCTACCTATACTGACCACAGGCGGGCATAGACAGGAATAAGAATATTTCCTTTTCCCCGTTAACCCCCTTTCAGTCCAATCCTCTTCCCGTTCCCATCCTATCCTTATGTGGGCAGGGTGGGAAGGGGAAGAGTGAGGTCGTGGTATTTCACCGGTCGAACTGGCCCGTTCGTGCAACAGATGTTGTTGTTGCGGACTCTACCACTGATACATTCCTCCTCCATAGTCCTCGCGACATTCCACAATTTCAGTAACGGAATTGTTTTTGTCACACTGGTAGAATATGACAAGTACAACCAATTATTCCCAAGGAGGGTTGGAGTCAGGCCGACGACCAGCCGTAATAACTGTAGCCATGACCTACAAGGTACTGGACTACGTTAATACCGTGTCGACCCCACGTAACGTGTAGAACTGGTCAGGGTGATGGTGATGGTAGTCGCATACTCTCATTTACTTGGTAAAGCTGACAGTGCCTCTTCAAGGCTAATATCATATAGCCGGGCACATTCGCATATTATTTTTGGTTTATTCATTAAAATTTATCGTACATACGAAGCTTGGCTTTCGCGTTGACCTTTTCATTCCATTATTTGAGCTTTCCACGAATACTAGTCATTTCAGTTTGTATCCCTCAACTTTGACATTAACGATTTGATAAAATGTTGAAATGGCTCATTTTATTTCGTTTCTATACTAACCTTTTAGCTAATTACCCTTTAATAAACATTATACTTGTTAAATTAATAATTTTAATAAATTACTTGATTTCAATTTAGTTTCAGAATAAAACTTTGCAGTCTTCAACTAGATATTTAATAATAAGGCATTTTATATAACAATTAAAGCATTTTTATATGGCAATTGAATATAATCACTAAGTTGAAGAAATATTAGTTTTGCAAATCTATTTATTATCGCCTACGTAATTAAGTTACTAAAATAAGTGAACGATTATATGTATAGTATTGTATGGTATAGTGTTGCCTTATGAAACATCTACCCTTGTTAAGTTAGTTTGCTGCGATGTATTTAAATTGCTAATTTATGCTACTTGACTATCAATCAAATATTCGTTAAAGGTCTGATGAAGTTCTCACAAGTTCGGTCTAGACATGAACTGAATACATCTCGTGCTATTGTTCCCTGGATTCATTTGAATACATTTTGAAGATCTGTGTCTTTGAAATTTTCTTCTATTAGTTTAAATATTGAATATTTAGTACGTTTGCGCTACATTTAAAAGTTTATCGGTTCCGATATTTCGTTAGACTCCCGACTGTGTTTCATGGTAATATTCTTTTTGGTATTGATTTAATATAAAACGAAGAACTGCTCTAAGCCGCCTATTTATAAACCTAGTGAAACCCGTGTTACTAGCAGAAAGTTTTTCATATAGCTTCGGTAAGAGATTATGTCAGAAGGCGATGCTACCAATGCTGATGGATTTTATGTAGTTTATTGAGCGAACAAAACTTCATTCGAGCACTTTCCTCAATATTTACTCGTAGATGTTATTACGTTCCATGTCCCCNNNCGCCCCCCACGCCCCCCACTCGAGTAGGTCAATAAGTGTTACAGTGAAAGAACTACACTCAAAATCCCCGTACGTCCTTTGCTGCCACGTCAATATTATGAATGTTATATAATATCCTAGGAATCCTGCAGCTGATCCCAAACTAAGCTAATTAGATATAAGATATATTGAAATTGTGAGAAACTGACGACATTAATTTAATTTAAAAAGAAAAAAACAAAAGTCCATATTTAAGATTAAGTCGACCTTTTTGAGGTCAAGATGTTTGAATATATATTCCAGAGTTTCGTTCTAAAAGCATCCATTATATTTATTAAGGATCCTTTGAGCGGGATAAACCAATATAGTTGGGACGTAAAGGAGCTTCTTATGATAGTGGGAATACTTTTTACTCGTAGAAAGCTCTGTACAAATTTACGTGAGCCTCCGTTTTGTAGCTTTGTCGACTTCCAGGGTAATGAGGGTCATATTTTGTCCACCGCTCTTCGTGACTCGGCTTAGCCTTGTAGGGCCATTTTGAGCTTGTACATTTTCTTTACCGACGTAATACGAACTATGTCGTATGCTTAGTATGTCGGTAGTTTATTCTTGTGTAGATTATCATTTAATATTATTTTATTAAAATGAATCGAAGCTGGCTTCAGTCGTCTTTAGATAGAATAGTTTGTTTTAATCTATATTTGTATTTAGTTTCGTCCGTCGCTCACATGATTTCAATGAAGCGAATCATGTCGTCATCACGTCGTAAAGGAAAGCGACGTTTCCCTACAGCTGCGACAAGCTCTCAATCCAAAGCCAGTGAACTATTGAGACCTTTGTGATTTTTGAGCAAAAGGAAAATTCATGAATTTAATACACCCTATAATAATAAGGTTAGGTATGTGTGTCTCTATTGTATTTAGTTGAAGTTTTATTGCTTTTTTAAATCGTTTTACTGCTTTAATATTTAGTTTTATAACTATCATTAAGTTATAGTTATTTTGAATTTTGTCGTAGAAAAATAGCTAACATGAGAAAAAAATGCCAGTTCTAAGTGTATTTTAGTAAGTAATACAGAGCGTAATCCGATCTAGACATTAGTCTGTGTGTGTCAGAGTGGACACGAATCAACTCGGTCAACACGACGCGTGGACCAAGACTTAGCGGCGTGGAAACAACTCAGCTCTTGTCTATGAATAGCGGACCCTGGTACATTAATAGCGGACGGTTCTGATACATGATTAACATGTTTGAGCGCAAAGCTTACCGCTTACAGCTTCGTTCACTACGGTCTTGTTTTGTTGGTTTGATATTTTAAGGGATTTATAGGGACAACGTATTATTTAAGGTACGTTTTCACAATTTTGATGAAATGAAAAATCAACGAGTGTAAATTATAACGAGCGCTGTCTTGATTTAATTTTATGTATCAATTTTATTGAGACAAATAGAAATTTGTTGAAATAAGCATCTCGTACGTTAGTGTTGAATAGTAAACGTTGAAGTGTATATCTCTTTCGTCTTTCAAGTAAACTTATCGTGAACTTGGCTTGCAGTTCGTTTACAACTGAAGCAGGACCTCTTGTTTGTTTCAAAGATAATTTACTGACCCGTAGCAACGCGTGATTACATAACAAAGCCAACGTAGCCGGCATTGCAGTACAATAAAACAATCGATAGATTTCATTTCTCTTGTCGTTATTGCACCGGCCATTGAATGCGTCGCGAAGTCGCGATGGAGCCTACGTGAGAGGAGGTGCGGGTGCAGTGGGAATAATCGTACTCGCACGAACTCCGGCAACCCCTCCTTGTTCCTCGGCTCCCTCGCGGTAGACTACGTGACCCAGAATACTTTTTGCACTTGTGTGTTATTTCTAAACATTTTCCTTTTTTAACTTGAAATGTTTAATACTTATTTGTAGGAATAACTTCTCACAAGATTCGAATAGATTAACGGGGTGAACAGGAATAAACAAAACTTCCTTGTCTGCTTCTAGTCTCGTTGCCCATTCAATTAATTTCTCAGATTTTTTTGTGTTCATTGGAACCTGTACCATTTAAACACACAAATAAAGTCGATAGTCGCATATCTTAAGAGGCTAATAATCATTACCGTCGTCTTGCAGGACGTGACGACACACAGTAATCACTTAAATCGTCAATTTTAAAACTATATTCACGCGGTGTTCATGATCTGTGTATGTGGTTACAAGTCTTCCCCTAGTGGGTGTGTCTTGTTTGAATGGGCCGATCGGATGTAATTATTTTTGCTTGATGACTTGATTGTTTATTAAATCTCCCCGCCTCGCCCTACCGGCCCTTAACTATCGTTTACTTCCCTCTATGTCTTGCCCACTTGCATACGACAGTGGCCCATTACGACCTTTTCCGCTTATCCTATCAAAACACTTCGGTCCACATCTCGAAAATAATTCAAAGTAAACATTTCGATTTAATTAATTTGAACTGGACTAATAATAATGTCTTTCGTTTTAAGATTCTATTATTATTATATAAAAATATAATTAAATTCGTATTTTTAGTTACGACAAACTTATATTCCCTCGTTTACCGTATTATCTAAATAGTGTATCCAAAATACTGCCAAAGTTATATAACTAATAATTTATTATACTTCTTTACGAATTAACTTATGTATGAACCATCATTAACCTTGTTACGTTTAGATAGGAACAAGAGAGCTTCGTTATATATCGTATGTTGAAGTAAAAGTTATCATCGATTTGAATCTTCTGCCTAAACTATCAACTTTAATGAATCGATGAAGACATTTGTAAGTATCTTGTGAAACAAAAGAAAACCAAATATAGAAAATTATGGATAGAATTTGCATTCGAAGATTTTTAACCAACTATCTGCTGGCACAAAGTCGATAGAAGCATGGAAGATTAAAAAAAAATATTATTCTTCAAACTATACAATCTGCCTGTTCGCATCTCATTGTGTTGTTCAACTTTGAATACGTAATAAGACGTCAGCCCACCTCCTCACGTACTGACGTTGGGTGGGCAGAGATGCACAAAGAGGTCTGATTGGCCGTAGCTTGTTTTGCACCCCTGTGCGGGCGCAGGCTACGTGACTTGCGACTACGTATAACTGTTAACTTTTGCAAACTCTAGCTGTAATTTATTTAATGCAATTCTCTATTCACTTGTTTATACATGAACAAGAACTCTTAGCTTTTGAATTTATTTTGATGTCCAGGTTTTCTATGTACATATGTACTTAGCGTCCAGGTTTGCTATGTACATATGTACTTAGGATAGGATAGGATAGAATAGTCATGATTCTTAATATCGATTTCCTTTCGCCTCTTGTCTGCGTCCCATCCTATAAAACTCTGAAAGCCTAGTGTTAACAGTATAGTACATATTAATAATGAAAACTCAAAATACGAAGTTTACTAAGTAAATCTGTAGTTCTTTTACAGAATAAAAATAAAATTAAACATTTAAAATCCATTTAACATTCATTGGTAAGTTCCAAAAACATCAAATCCCGAAAGCAATCAGGTAGCGGTTGCTATAAAACCCGTCTCAAATTGATCCAGAATCGATATTTAAAGCTTACAATTTTTATTGTCCTCTTGCTTTAACCAATCCATTTGTAATTGAAAAAAGGACGGAGTTACGATGTCCGGGATCTGAGTTTTTGTTTGTACAGTGCTCACCAATGCTCCGGATAGATGTAATGAATTGTCTAACCATTGTGCTGTTGAGCTTTTTGATAGTGAATGGCGAAAACATATACATTACAATATTTTTTTTAGAAGATATTTATTTTATATTCAACACAATCGCTTGGGCTTGTATGTATTTACGTGTAGGTAAGGAAGGTTCAACGTTACACTAACGCCTTAAAAGTTGCCAGAGAAAGCAATTACCATTCGGGGTAATTAGGTCTTCAATGACTGAAGGGTTATTATCGCTCACCTTGTTAATGTTACTTATTTTGTATGTTATATGGAAAAGGTAAAGTTATTTTGTAAAACGATTGATAATTAAAAAAAACCTTTGATTATTAGGTATATGATAATGAAATACTCAGTTCGAGTAGCACGCACTTACTTTTTGTCCGCCTGCGTCCGTTACATTGTCAAGTAAACTGCTTAACCGATTTTGAAGTGTGAGGTGTCATTACAATTTTATATTTCTTCAGAGTATTATATCATACGAGGTCATTATTATACACATATAGTGGAAGTAGATCAATGAAATGTCAATAATCATACTTTCAGTCGTGTTTTTTTTCTTAAATTAACTGTGACTTGTGACATAGACAGACATTTAGACAACTATGTTAACAATTGCCACGCTTTATACTGTGACTGCGATGTAGACGTGATTGTTTGTTAATAACTAATTTCTCGTTATGTACTCTAACCAGAGGAAAGAGAATCGATTTATTCAATTTAATTTATAATAAAATGTTTACAGACAGTGAATTAATTAAATCACGTAAATCTTGAGAATTTCCCAAATTGAAATGGACTTTGGAGGACGAAGTTTTACGAATTTTGATTTGTACCCGCCGTGGAAGTTAGCGTGCGCCGCGGTGCCGGCCGGGGAACTCCGCGCGGCGGGATGATCCCGAAACAATGCCAGATATTCCGGGATGTCTGTAATTTTAATAACACCGCCCCGACTCCCACTGACTTCGCAACAATAGAGAGGTTGCGATTTATGAACTAAGTTTCTACTTAGCGCCTTTAATAATGAATGCCTTGTCTCGTTTTCTCTTCAATTTTAATATAAGTTTTTTAATTTACTTCATATAATAATCATATTTAAAATAAAATCTCGCAAATTTCTAACATTAAAATTTTCTTTTTTAGTAGAATTTTCGATAAAATAAATGAATTCATTAAATCTTATTTGCGGGTTTTAATTACTTTTATTTTATTTTTTTTTTAATTATTTTTGAGAGACTTACAGACTAATGTAATTTATGACTAAACTAAATTGAATAAACACATTGCTTAATAGTCTCCGAATATAAATAACAAGTTAGTGCACCTTTCTGATGGATCTGCGGTTTCTGTGGGCTGTTTTATATGTAGTTTTAATTATTAAATGATTATATATAATAAAATAACTCTTTGTAATATAGGTACCAACTTATTCCTGTTATAAGATAGGTTTAAGAATTCATGTGATATAACACTGTTGTCAGTAAACACGTGCGTGCTATGCATTAGTGTCCATTAATTATGCGTGTTACGTGTTAGGAGCGTGCAGGCGCCAGGTTGTAATCTCCTTAAGACTCGGAGATGGCGTTGTATCTCACAAACGACGCTCTCCAATCTGCGGACCTATTTTTTGAATATTTAAATATTCGCTTGCTTAAGTTCTTCTATACAACATAATGTAAATAATACATTTATATTTTATAATCTTGGGCAGCGCTATGTTTTCACGGTTAAGCTTTTATTTTAAGTAATAACTTAGCGTTAAGTGTATTAATAGTACATAGTTAACTATGAAGGATTATAATTGGGAATATTTAACTTAACCAAATGACCAAAGCTTGCTTAAGTTGGAATACAATCTGTCGATTTCCATGACCAAATGACTTGTACTACTTACTTAGTACTTGTTGTACTGTCTATGACTTACTAAAACTTCTTACTTACTTACTTACTGTAATAAAACGTATCTAAATAAAGTGGTCAATTAACGACCCACTAATACTATGAACAATTATGTACTCGTTAATAAACAGTGTATTATATCATTATTCCCAAAAATGTATTGTTGTCAATGAAAATATCTGCAATTTTGTGTCGCTGCCCACCCCGCTGTAGCATGTCCCGAGCCGGACAGTATGCCTTTATTGAATATCAGCCTCTCGATATTGAACATCGAATAATTTCATTTTGCATTGCTATTAAAATACTTTATTAAAAATTCTTTGAAATCTTTTATAAAATTGTAATAAGCGTCGCGTTGTCGATGCGAACTGTTGTTCGTGTAAAATCTGTACTGTGTCGCAAAAACTTATGGACTTATCAACTTGGACCTGAATATTATTTACTGAACCTAGGAACGTAATTTGAGATAGAGAAAGAGATATCTTCTATACTGTTCGAGTGATTTTTTGAATTTGAATTCGTATTAGGGTGAAAACCCAAAATACTTTTGTGTATAGAATCGCCGTCGATTGAATGTTTTATAATGTAAAATTTATATTTTAAGTAATAAGTAGTAAGAAACAATAATATCCATCAGCGTTATCATTAAAATTGTCAGTGCAGAAGAGAATGAAATGTTTATGAACAAACCCAATTTTATATTTTTGCTACTTAATAGGAGCGAGTTTGCGTTATTATTTAATGCGGACAAAGCCGTAAGACACAGCTAGTAACATTTCACACGGCGTCCACAACCCACAACACTTGTCAGGGCGCCGTTTGGGATGAAAGCCAGTAATCAAATTCGACAAGAGCTCGTTGTTATCGTGGAGAGGTGGCGTTAATGGAGGATGAATTAGACTTCCTCTCCAAGTTAAATTACGAGAACGATTGGGTCGGACTTGTTGAGAAAAATTAGGCGAGTCGCGTTGTGATGACGGGTTGGGGGTAGGTAAGGGGGGATAAATGACTTCTCTATAGATGAAACATAAAATTTATTAGGCTAAAAACTAACA
>JWHW01026795.1:96919-108195 GCA_000931545.1 Papilio glaucus
AAAGTGATGATGAATCTATTCGATTCTCACGCCATTCATTGGAAACATGTACATTTTACATCTGCATGTTTAATTTCTAGATGGCGTTGGGATTCTGATATTTCGCGCTATGTTTATGTTAACCTAATTATATAAATTAAATCATCTTGCCCTGAAGTGTTGTGTTTTATTGTGACGATAGAGTTCAAGGGTGTTTGTGTTGAATTTGTTCGAGGTACGATTAGATGGTGGTAGCTAGTAACTACAAAATTATTTATTATGTTTACGCGAATACTGCAAATTGAAATTAAAACAAATTGTATGTATTTTATCGCGGTTATTTAATTTGCAGTGACTACACTCTACGCTACAACTTAAACTGTTGCCTTATTATGTTATCAATAAACAATTTTGTCTGTTGCTCTTGTTTATAAATCTTTATTTTCCTTCTGTTCATTTTTGTATTTCACCTCGTAATACAATTAAAAGTTTTTGTCTCAAGCCTTTTTATTCAGTCGCCAGTCAATGTTTAAAAAAAGACCACTTAATAAACGTAATTTTCCCGTCGCCGTTCTTATTAATTCAGTGGGTATTGTGTTCGCAGAAAGGGTTTTAAATATTGTGAAGAAATGGCCAGCGCGGGCGTTCTTCACTTAACTGAAGTTTGAAGAGCTCTTTTGTAAATGCAGGTGAAACGGTTTGACCATTATTCAATCACTTTTTACAGTACATTTAGTATATTCATAATGAAACGTAAAAATAAGATACAGATAAACTTATTTAAATCTAGTTTATATCCTATGTGCTCTCTGCAGTGGCAGAGCCCGCAACAACATCCACCATGACCACACAGAAGACAGGCATGAAGAAGTATTCTGCGTGTCGTATGATAAGTAAGGTGCTGGAGGCCTAATTTTAGTCTTCTTCCACTTCCCATCCTCTCCTAATGAGGGTAGGATGGGAACGAGAAGTGGATTGGCATAGAAAAAGGCAATATCCTTTTTCCTATCCCTCCACTATCTATTGTGGATGTTCTTGGGTAGTGGTCACTTAACATCAGGTACTAATAACACTTAACCCTGCTTGTTGGTTTGCACCTTCTATTAAAAAAATAGCAAGAGCACAGAGCGCTCGTTGTGTCAGCTGAAGAATCCGTTTGTTGTTTGTATACGTTATATTAAATAGCTAATCATTTAATTCCGAGAACGTGCCGCACGTGCTGCACGTGCTGCTCGACAAACAGCTACGTTTTGTTAAGTTCTAGTTTTGTCATTTTATACGGATTAAAATACGTAAATTGCATTTAATTTATTTCGTAGATGCGACATAATTTTGCCAAACTACATTATACTCTAAGAATGTCAAGTTAATGTGATGATGTAATTGAAACGTACTCGTAACAATACACTGCTCCTTCGCAAGATTTATAAAATAAAATGATCGAGATAGTGGTCGAGTTATACCAGCCACTTCTACACGCTCTTCAAACCGCAATAATGTATTTATTTGTTAGATGCCAGAAATAGGCGGCACCGTCCCACCGGTCACCGGTCACTGGTCACCGGTCACCGGTCACTGGTCACCGGTCACCGGTCACCGGTCACCGGTCACCGGTCACCGGTCAATTGTTGTGGACCACGTGTTGACACTGAATTTTTTTACAACATTAAAAATGTTCTCCGGAATTGTAAATGACTTTTTACCAACGGTGTATCGTATTTAACAAAAACGTATCATTTACATGTAGCACGGGAGCCGACGATGCTAATCTTGTGCATGCTCGAGCGATATTTTAGCATTGAAAACGTCAGATTCTTTTACCACGTTATCTTTGAACTCTTTCCGTTAAAATAAAATATGACGGCGTTCGAGAATCTCTAGGTGACGAATTTGATTAACTAGTTTGTAATTCCCGGAATCGAGTGTTCGAGTTTTTTTTACAAATTTAAGGCTAGCCTAGGCGCAGCTCTACATAGACGACTGATTTGTTATGTAGGGTACTTAACAGGTTTAAAAATACCCCCGATATGTAAATCAGATGTGCTAGAGGATGTACAGAAATCTCCGCTTCGGCTCCCTTACCAATGGTTTCTCATGTTACCCCAATTATTATACAACCACTACAATTGTTTTCTTTCCATTTACCATTCACAACAATGGACATCGTACAATTGTTTTTTGTTTGTTGGTTTTTTATTTCTTACATTTTATTTTTCTAAAGGTGCCGTAGAACGAGGTCAAACTTGAAGTTACGCCATGGTTGTTTCTATTGTTGCTTTTGTTACACATTTTGTAACGTTTTACTACCTGAAGTACACTTTATGTACGAAGTTATGTGTGTTTTAATACAGTTTTTAGATGACCAATTGACTTCAATAATCGTTGAATTGTAATCGTAGCAAGCACCCATGACAAAACATTTTCTATAACCTTGTCTTACTCCTGATCATGAAGTTTAAAATAATTAAGAATAACGCCATCTATTAAAAAAAATAACAAATAGTAACGTAAAGTACGTGCGGGTTTTGTTATTGAAACTATTAATTTTTAGTTACTTTCAATAATTGTAAAAATGAAAGCTCATACAATAACGTAGCGTGTCTCCATGCATCATGTAAACGGGAGCGCCGACACAACGGCGCCATTATATTTATTCGCGTAAGTCGCCGCCGAGACGTCTCCAATGTCGGCAGTACATCGGTTATGGAAACAGCTCGGACTTAGTACGATCACATAGTATAGCAGTGGTAATGTTTACAGAGTAACGTGCATAACAAAGTGCGAACACATTAACAGATCGACTGACATTATAGAAATTATAAACGCTTGTGATATACAGGTGTACAAGGTGTTGAATGCTACTCAGAATAGTAAGTTAAAGTAAAATAATATTGAAATTAAAATACTATTATTTTAAATATTAAAAAGTTACATATTCGTAATAAGATTTTAAAAATAAATGTGAATTATTCTGATGCACACACTAATTGCACAATTAAATAATATTTAGATCATTTTCTCCTTCCAAATTCAAAAAGAGCTCATTGTTATACATGGCCTTGTAGCTGCGGTACTTTTTATATTTTTACTTTTTGTGTTTCGAACTTGTGTCAAAACAATTTTCGACAAGTTATTTTTGTGGCCATTAATATTCCAGCGGAACAATGCTAGAGATGTCTGAAACATTTCGGCTCAGCGACTCCCCCCCTCCCCCTCACCATTGAGTATGACAGTCGCTTATCGGTAAAGTGGCTCCGCTCTCTTCTCAGACGCTCTTGAAACTTTTCCACTTCCCCGAAAAAGTTAACACTTCAAGTGGGCACAAAGCGTTTTTATAAATTGTTCACTTTCATTTCAATAATGACTTTTCTGCGAACTGTATTTTCATTACGCTTATTTTAACGCTTTATATTGCCGTTGTCGTTGGAGGCCTATGCTCTGACAAACATTCACACACATACAGATGGAATGGATTCTATTTAATAACCGAGTTAAATATTATTACTGTTCGGTATAGACCAAGGACTTGAAAATTAAAATTAGGTTTACTGTTTAAATTATACATGTTTGGAACTTGTGTTGGGTGACAAGCTGTAACAAAATGCATTACGATTGGCTAGAGTTTGAAACAAATCAAAAACATCGTCCGTACAGTGTTCGTAGTAAAAGTCACTTGTCTGGTCCATGTATTAATACATAGTATCAACACAAAGAATCTTTCTTATATAATTTTAATGTTGTATAAATAGATTGTAATTTCGTTGTCGTCACAGCCGATAGTCGTTCACTACTGGACGTAGGCCTCCGTCGATCGCCGCAAATATCGGTCCCCTGCCCAGCGGACTGCCTTGACCATATCATACAGGTCATATTGTAATTATTGATGAGATATTGTTTGTCTTATTATTGTAGTAAAATTTCGTGGAATTTTTGTATTCCTTAGTAGGAAAATAAATTCAGCTCTTAGATTAGACAGTACAGTTGCTTGACCTCTTTAGCGTGGGGTAAAAAGGCGTTGTCAGCCGCCGAGCGCGCTAAGTGCTCGGATTTAAGTGTTTGTGTTACTCGTTTGTTTTAGCGAAGCGTACACTTAACTAGAGCTTACAACAGATTCTATCTCTCCATTTTAGCTTATATAATCTTTTAAAAATCAAATAAAAACCTTGATTGGACCACTCTTCAAATAAATAAAACCACACTGATCGTGTAAAGAGATGATGTGTGCGATGACATTCTGTTACCTCACAGAAAAACAAATTAAAGAAAATTTTTTAAGTTTTTAAACAGGGTTTTGCTTGCAGAACAAGGTGCCAAGAAGCTCTTCTCTCGTATTTCCTCTTTTCCATGTAGACCTTTTCATTTCTTTGCCTACCTTTTAAAATAAGAATTATAATATTCTACTACATCACAAAGATAAGTGCATTTGCCTATCCGGTTTCAGCGAATTTCTATAGGAAGTCCCTTAACATTAGTTGAATCTTTTGCCTCCTTCTTCCGTTAAAAGTATATTATTTTTATTGCATTTATAATATATAATAATTTTACGGTGATTTGCAATGTTAAAACATTTGGAGGAATGTTCCTCAAATAGACGGTTGCCGTCCCTTTCTCACAGCGTTAACAGTCGAGTGATCCCGTAGTCCCCGCGCGATAAGCGATCGCCGACAATCACAAACTTTTCCAATTTCCTGAAAATTAAAAGACGCTTAAAAAGATTCTTCTCGTCGCACGGGAATGATGAATATTCAGTTAGGTAACTTATTTTGTAACATTATCAGGAAATTATACATTTAAGTTTATACGTTTTTGAGTTTCATAGTTATAGCGAATAATTGTAAAATGTACAAAGGAATATTTTTGTACATAGACTTCATTTTTTATATATGTACATATGGTTTTTTTTGATTGACGTTGTGTTAAGCATTTAAAAATCGATGGTTTTGATTTTTTGCGTATGTTGAAATAAACAATTGAAATATTAAGAAAGCCAGCCGTGGAGCGCGGGCGGCTCTCAGCGCTCTGCTTTGTCATCCGTCATTGTGAGATCGTGTTGTTTCCGAAGATTATTATTTGAATTATCATCTCGTAACATATCGCGGCATACCGTATGAGATATACAATGCCACAAATAGATGGCGTTCTAAGCCGAGCTAACAGAAGTATACAAGAATTCCTCGCTTTAGGAAAATGAATGTTGTAAAATTCAGTCGCAGTGTTTCTTAAGGCTCTAAGCGAAAGCGAAAAGCCATTGTAAGATGAACAGATATGCGAGGGTAGTTGTATAGATTCAGAAGATCCGAGAATAGGTTTGTAGGACGGAAATTCGTTATATCTATTCACCCCACTGGATCGCGGACATGAGTGAAAAAATAATAAGCAACGCAAAATAATTGTTTCGAATTGATTTCAATCTTTTTAATGGAAAATCGTATTGTGTTTGACTACGATATAAAGGTTAGAGTATGTCAGACAGTCACTTAAATATGTACATTGTGTCATATATTAAATGTATTCATGTCTCCAGCAAATCCAGCGTCGTACCAAACAAAAACACGTGCGAAATTATCCAATAAACCTGCTCCGCAAATATTTATCGCGAGGAGCGCCGCTTATCTTCGATCGACATAATCCATTAACATTCGCCAGCGCCACGATCGACTTCGTGCTGTCTATCAGCGATCACATTAAATAAAAATCACTTATTGGAAATTATTTGTACTTAATTTTTGCATAACAAAGACAATCACAAGGAGTTCATCTTAAACGCGTTTTGAATTTTCAGTCGAAGATAAATGACAGAATTATTCATAGCAATGTTTTACAGCGGCTGCTCCCTACAATGCAAGGTCTAGTTTTTTTAATAGATACATTCTGTCATCGGCGCACATAACAATCCATATGGACTATGTACTATGGACTGAGTTCTAATATGAAACCTTATGCTAACAAAGCTTTAACGTTCTAACTTAAAGTTGTGTTGTTAGCTTGTCCCCTAGGTGAATACTTTTTAATCGACCTTTATATTATTACTCCTTATTGTGTGGCCAGTATTTCTTTTATAAATGTATGCGAATATAATAATTATAGTACGTATATTATTATTTTTTTTGTCAACTGACATATTTCTTTTACGAGGACTCAAGATATGTAGCTCGAAATAGATCGAACAATTATCGTTATATCAACAGACCTTTTCCCAGAAAAAATGAAGGTGATACGGGACAAACGTTTCGCAGATGGTCTGTATTTTTCTCTATCTGATCTATTATTGAAAGTAACGCCAAGACCTGATGGTTGCCAGGTGAAATATTAATTTGTGGGCCTCGGGCTTGTTACGTGATTAGCTTAATGTACAAAATAATGTACATGAATAATTGACTAAAAATCAGACAAAGCTGTCGCTACATAGCGGTTAGTTGCAACTAGGTGGCGTTGTAATCAATCTTTGATCAGAACTATGTTATGAAAATCTGACGTTTGGGGAAAATCAAGCTTAAGGAGTATATTACATACATACCAGTGAAAATAATATAAGCGTGTTGAACCGCGCTAGGGTGTCATCGATCGCTGGACATCTTCAATGATTATTTTGTATAAGCTAAACCAAAGCGAAGCAAGTTAATTAATCTAGAATAAATGTTCTTTATATGAGTTACGACGTTTTAATTTAATATCTTTTGAAATACATTATTATAGAATATAATAATATGGACACGGGGTAATAATGTATCAGATATATTAAAATTGTCTTCAACTCAACTATGTATATTTAAGATTTAATTTTTATTCTAATACTTTCATTTTAAATATATAAAACTAAACTTTTGTTTTAATTTGTTCCAGGTACGTGCATTCGGCATCATAGAGTGATAGCAAGTAGAAAAATTAAAAATATTTCAGCTTCGTAACAAGTCAAAAGGGGTAACTTATCGAGTAACCGAGTAGGCTTCGTACAATATACAAAGGTATTATTCATAAAACATATACATATGTACTTTCATATTGAAATATATATAAAGACTTATATTTTCAGTTCAGACTTTTGTGAATTGATGTGTTTTTTTTGTTTACATTATTTGCCATCTCAATCGAACGCAACTTTTCCCTCTCGGGAACAAATAGTAATTGTATTTGTTTCGCTGTGTTGGCCGCGTCGATTGCGTGTCCTCTGTAAATGAAAGCTTCGTGATTGTGTTCGGTCGTCGTCGTCGCAACAAAGTCCCTTTGTAGAGACGCTATTTAACGTACTTCAGTTATAACCTCTATACGCAGATCGTTTGAAAACTATCTCACTTGAATTATGTTCAATGTTTTTTGCGTTCAATTCAAAAGTTTTTATATTTCAAATTTGATGTAGAATATTTTGAATTAAGGCGGTTGGAATCGAACTGTTTAGTGTATGCAATAATCAACATTTATTGTAGTTGTAATAAAATAAAGACAATCCAGTATGTTAAGTATGACTTATTTAACTTACTATTTGAATTATAAGTAAAAATATTCAATAACTTTAGAGAAAATGTTGAGTACGATCTCAGGGTGCAAAGATAATTAACTTTTGACAGAACTCACACGTTTACCTTTTAAATTACTCAGTTCACGTGAAAAGCGGTGTGCGGAACACAAATAATATCTTTGCAGATTAAAAATATATGATTCAGTTTGTATGAGAGCCGCGTGCGCGTACTTACAGAAAATTACATTTGCATAGTGACGTCATTGTGTCTGTCGATGACGAGGAAGATAAAACTGGGTTTGCAAGATTTGATGTTATAGCTGATGGAACTTGAAGGCCAATAGTTTGAGGTAACATATTCATATTTGAATAATCACATACAGTTAACAATTCTTTTAACACCGATTAAGTATTTGGTGTACTCTAAAATGGAAGAAATGAATGGAGTTCTCAGAGGCCTTTAGTAATCCCATTAAAAGATAATGGGAGAGAAAAGAGCTGGAGAGTGGAGTAGTATTTTAACAGCCATGCTTCTGATGGGTTCACCAGGTAACTGAACATGCTAGGACATGCCTATCTTGTCACTTTTAACATTTCTTTGCAGCGCGGCAAATGAACTCGACTAGATACATAAAAGTCTATTAGTGTAATTGTATTTTTTATAATACTTTTTCCTGAAAGGCAATTGTTATTGCTATGTTATGCGATGCATATTGCTGAAACGTACTTAAAATTTTCATTGTAATACATTAATTTCCTAAACAGTTCAAGCAGAAAACAAAGTTTCATTATAAAAACTATTATGAATTTTAATTCGCAGCCTTTCAAAACAGAATTACAAGCAGACCGAGAGTTGTTTGATACAAGAGCAAAGAAATAAAAAATCCACGAGCGGAAAGCGCTTGTTACAGCGGCTTGAAACCGCTTGCAGCGCTGCAGAACAACAATGTTTTACTTTATTTATAATTGAAGTTCTTGTCGAGTATCTGCCAACAGATAGAAAATAAATTAGCATCGTTCAAGCACCATTCAAGCTACATGTGAAATGTTGATGCTCGACTCTATCTCGATATTGTTTTAAGTTTTTGCGTTTTATAAATCCCCCTTATATTTTTATTAATTCTCGATAACGAAGCGAGGCGAGCTTCACGATGACGACCCGTCGAGTTAGCTTGTACCAGTATCTTCTCTAGTGTATCGAACTTGGAGTTTTAACTCCAAGTTCGATACTGGACGTCCGCGTCTCCTGCACAATCGCACTGATCACCATTCGCCGTTGTTTCTGGTTTTACGACATAACCGTTAGATTTAGTGTGACGTAGTCTGTAAATAAGTAATAAGTACTAGTGGCCCGCCTCGGGTTCGCCGGACCAATCTAAACAATACCTGAATATTTCATGGAAATCTGTCCAGCCATTTCGGAGTCTATAGGGAACTGTTATATACATATATAGCCATGTATGTACTGGTGTTAAAACACTATTCGTTTTATATAAATAAACTAACGTCCTCTTATCAGCGTCCCGCGGCACATGCAATCAGGTTAATTGCCCGAAAACATTAATACTCGTTGAAATGCCATCGCTAGGAGTATTTGTGAGCTTTTACTGGAATTGATAATTTAAACCGGCTCGGTGCAACCAGCCGGATTATATGTGCGCAGTGCTCACTCGTTATTTTGTTTTGTATCGATTTCTAACCGACATGAAAATGTACACCGTGTACCGAGATGTATGTATTTATATCCCTTGACGTGTACATTAATTATGTTGGTAATTTAACTAAGTAACGTAATAATTTAACTATTTTATTAACAGCTGGAGATGAGTTTATTATATTTTAGTTAAAATAAGTAATAATAAATATAGTAGGTTATGTTAATATTTAGTTATCAACTCACCTCTAGAATATTTGCGATATAAATGGAGTTACAGAGGAGTAGTGAAGCATTGTGTAAGAAAGGAAAAAAAGTGACTACCTACATAAAGCTTCTTAGGTGGACAACCGACCGTCTCACATACGAACTACTGCTAAAATAACAGATAACTCATCGAATATGCACTGTTATCTCTTCTTTTATACTGTCATATAGAGAAGTGTGAGTATCCTTTGAAGTATTCTTTAAAATTTGCACTCATTTTCTACGAGTATCGACAACAATATGTTAAATTGTTTCATACAACATTTTGTTTGCTTAGCTCTAGATCACAACGAGCCTCATTAACTTATTCATACCCTTGTAATGTTAGAATGAAGGTAAAAAAAATATATTGTCATGGCTTCGGCTCTCGGCTCAAAGTGCTCAGCCAGCAAGCATCCAAAAATCCTAACGATGCAATTACCAGCGGTAAATGGCCGCCGTTTTTTTCCAAACCGAAATGGCTTCATTATATTTGCTCGTGTGGGTATGAGGTAATATTTTTTTAGATCAAAAGCTCGATTATATTTCAAATATATTTCTGCGAATTTAATATTTAGGATAACGATTGGACTTATAGAGAAGGCTAAAAATAACTTCAATAGAAGCGATTGCTTTTTAGTAAACGAGAAATAAACAAACGTCTGCTATCTTATAGTTCATACAATCTTACCTACCTCTACACATCATAAACTAGCTGCACGCCGCGGCTTCGCATAAGTTTTCATTCAACGTATCTTTTCTGACTTATAAGCCTTCTACGTGGTCTTCAACAAGCATCGCCATGTTTCAATCAAAAAACATAAAACTACACTAATAATATTATTCTTTCTATCTATATATAAATGGCAATGTATGTACGTATGTATGTTCACTTTAGATTCCAATAAGGCCGAACCGATTTTGATGAAATTTTCATTAAACCTTCAGATTGGCCTAGCGGGTGATCCAGTTTGGTAGTGGTCGGATCAACATAATAAGTGTTACCCGGGCGAAGTCGGGGCGGGTCATTAGTTTAGTAGTCAATATTACAGTATTCAATCCGTCTATTTGTTTTTCGTAAAAAGTATGAAAATCCGTTCGGAAGTTTTCAGTTTATCGCGTTCAGACAGACCGACACAGAAGAAAGTTTGTTTTATAATATGTATAGTGATATGCTTATTGTTGCCACGTACGTAAATATACACTGAAAAATATCATTAAAGTAATACAAACTAAAGACAATAAATTAATAAAAGTTCTATTTAATATTAACTAGAAAACATTAAGAAAATGAAAATAGTATAACGCTATAAGGAATGCCTGATTTGAAACTGAGAAATGTTTAAAAGTTAAATTAAGAACAGCTAGAGTTGTTTGATGCGGGGGAACGCGGCGGAAAAAAATGCAATAAGTGTTCGGCAAGTTAGCTGCAGCGACTGCCGCCGCCGGGCTTACTCTTTTAACTTTAAATTTAAGATTCCTCAGGCACTTTGTGTTGCTCTACAAATACCTAACTTTATATCTACTTCTCACTACGACACTAATCGATCTTTTGAACCCACGCAAAGTATAATTTACTGCTGCATGCACATAACATACATAAGATGTGAAAATATATGTCAAATATATCCGTGATATATTTGACAAATATATTTTTTAAAGATTAAAGCAACATACATACATAAGTTGAATAAAATACACTTAATGTTTTTGAACACAAGTTCTATTTGAATAGCTGCAGCGTTACTGCGAAGCGGATTTTTCATAAAACAATACAAAACCAACAAACACAATGGAGTCAACAGTCAGACATGAATAAAGCTGTCACGAGCCAACTTCTCCTTTTATAGTCGACAGAGAAATACACGCAGAAATATAAAAAGAACAAAAACTATTCATGTCGTTTTCACGCCGCGGCCCTAACAAGCGACCGCGCGACGC
>JWHW01026795.1:139341-150683 GCA_000931545.1 Papilio glaucus
CCACGTGGAATAATAACTATTCATTACACGCTGTTAACTTAGCTGATTTCACTTGGGATTCATCAGGAGCCTTCATTAACTTGTCTTACGTAACACTGATTTATTACAAACTTCTTAGTAATGTGCTATTTATATTTGATATACTTAACTGTAGACAGTCGCTTCCGATAGCTTTAAACGAGCAAGCGGCTTACCTGATTTTATGTGTTTTAGTTGCGAATGCGTTGCCAGCCAGCACAATTATTAGTCTGGCAACTTTACTGCTCCGAGCACTACTCGACTAGTACACAAATGCTCAATATAAATTACTTCAAGAAATACTAAACATCAGTACATCGAAATTTAACCAAATTTCTTTTACTGATCATTATTTATTTGTGTACAAAAACTACTCTTATCAGCGACCAAAGGGTTAGTTAGGTCTAATAAATTATGCTGGAAGCGTCCTTAACTAAAACAGCGATTTGTTTTTCTAGAGAAATAATCCACGCTCGGCTCAAACTTTCTGAACAATGAATGCAAATTAATATTGAATTAAAATATTTGAGGGCGTTCATGAATAATTGAAATTACAAATATTTGCCTACAGTAAGTTGAATAAGTTTTTAATCCGATTTATAATGACCAAAATTAATATAAATACACATTTAACACATAACATACGCCCAATTTCAACTGAAAGATAGCTAGCTGCCAAAAGTGCAATCAATTGTCATTTGAGTTGCTAGAAGCATGATCAACTTGACAGGAGTTATCGTTCAGTGAAAAAAAATCCTTTCAGAAACGGGGCATTATTCTTGTAAAAATAAATCCTTATATTTGAATATTATTCCGTAAAACTAATGCGATATAGATTTTAAGCAGGAACGAATCTTCAATAGTAAAAGTAAACCTTTTTCAGTAAAAGGTGACAATTGTGTAGTAGCGCGCGATCTCTTTAAGGCGTGATCTGTGCGTTCGCACGAAAGAATGAGATTTGAGACGGCTTCGCAGTCGCGACACGTGCCGGTGAGTTTGTGCCGGCCGACTGCGCCGAGCAATATCAGCCGCCCGAGGAACTTCCTCACGAGGAAAATCATTATATCCCAGTAACATCTGCTTATGTACAAGTGATATTTAATATGGTATGGAAGATATGCTTTATTTATATGAATATTGTACGTCAATTGATTTTGTTACGAATATACTAAACATTTCTTATCTGGACGAAAGCTAAAATTGAATTACTTTTTGTATGTTTTATCGTTAGTGAAATATTAAATTGTTTAGCTCAATAAAGGCTAAGCACGTATGTGATTACTAGCTGGTAAATCTTCTGTTACATAATCTGCTTGTTAACATTATACAGCTTATATTGAATTTGATGTCGGTTTGTATTCGGGGAGAGATCTATCAAAAATCCAATCCCCTTCGTTTCGTCGGTTTTCCTTCTCGGAAATCAGATTAATACAATGTTGGTAATCTTTCCGCGAAGTGAAGCGGTTTGCTAAATTTGATGTAAAAGGTTCGCCAACAAAAAGAGAAAGAATGTAATGAAATCTACATCGAATAAATAATATTTAATTGTTTTGAATTTTAAATTAAAAAAAAAACTTGTACTGATTCCGGAATATAGTATAATAATAATATGCTGGTACATTATTAACACACGGCCATCTGATCCTGAACTGAGCAGAGCTTGTACTATGGAAACCAGATAACTGATATACTACTTTTCAATCGTAAATACACACTTAAATAGATAATTACACCAAGACGTTGAGTCTTGAGTTGACAAACAGAAATGCTCACGTACAAATGTCTGTCTTGGGTAGGAATAGAACTCACGACCTGCGGCGGGAAAAACAAGTATTTTACTTACCACGCTAACTGGCTCGCCGTTTCTAAAAGGTTTATCAATTTTTGTTCAACTAACACCCCTCTCAAGAATAATGTTATGTCTAATCAATTTCATTTCCTATAAGAAAACAAAAAAGTTGACGATCATGCTTCTTGCGACTCAAATGACATTAGATCGGACATTTGACAGCTAGCTAGATAATTTTTCGTCAAGATAAAAAAAGCCAAATGATCATGCCGACATTTGAGCTAAATAAATTTTCCATTGACCAGCCTTTCAGAACCCGGGCGTTAGTTTCTTCTCTTTGGTTTAGTATCGTACAAAGAATACTTATTCTATGTTCTAGTAATCTACATATTGAGAGAAACATTTCCGCGTAGATTCGAATTGGTCGAACGAGTTTATTATATGTAGTTCACGAACAAAAGCGGTCGACCCGACTACAAGCGGTCGAACCGACTTCAAGCGACCGCCACCCAGAGGCATCTGCAACAAGTTAATGAGTTGCAGATGCGTTGCAAACCTTTAATGGACAAATGAGGGCAAATTACATCTAGATTCGTTAAGCCGGTTTGGCGTGAAGAAGTAACACACATCCATATATCCAAACAATCGCATTTATTATATTTAGTAAGATTGTACAGTTAACAGTACACTTACTATTAGTGATATATCGCTTGGGGTGCACGTAAAGAATTTTAAAATTTAAAAAGTGATTTACAACGTTCTTAAGTCAATTTAGCTGATAATACTTACAAGTAAACATTTCAAAATACTTTAATAAATATTCAATTTGATAAATTGAACCCTTTTAAGCAATATGAAGCGATTTTATTTATAATTATTTAAGTCAACATGAACTGCAGCGGCGATTGCGGCAGTTTACCACTTGTAAAACTTTCCCCACGCGTCGAACGTCGGCTCGCCGCGGGGACACCTTAGAGACTCTCATGCACCGAATACATCGTACTACTGAAATACTCGGAGTTTAACAATACATTGTCATAGGCTAGGCTTTAACTATGCCATTCACACCATTGTTGACTCTAGCCTCTATCATAAAAATGTTATAGTCAGAATATTCTATTGATGTTCTGTGTTTTCACGTATGTCCAGCGGGTTGCAAGATTTCCCAAACATTTTAGCCTTCTAATAAATAACCATCAAGATTATTGGCTAGATCATAAAGAGTAGCTCTTTATGAAGCGACTCGGGCGTACTTGAGGAACCTTTACACATTTTGAAAGAAGTAGAATAAATTGCGCCATTTTTTATGCAAGAAGGTAGCAAACGAGCAAACAGATAGCAAACCAGCAAACAGGTTAGGTGACTAGTTAAATGCCTACCTTTTATGGATAGAAGAAGGTATAGACAGGAAAAAGGATATCTTCCTATTCATCCCTTCCATCTCGAATCCTCTTTCCCTCACCATCCTATCCTTATCAGGAGCGGATGGAAAGGGGAAGAGGATTGAAATTGGGCCTCCAACACCACACTCATTGGACGAAACGAAATACTTTTACTTCACGTCTGTCTTCTGTAAGGTCTTTTTATTTCACCGGTCGGGCCGGCCCTTTCGTGCAACAGATGTTGTTGTCGTGGGCTCTATCACTGTACAAATAAAACGTAACGTGTGCACTAGATCCATTTGCCTTTTAAACATCGCAGCGAGTTGATAGAAGCCAAGCTATGCTATATTGGGATGCTGTAAAACGTTCGAAGTAAGTAACGTCCTATATACACCGAAAGCTTTATTTGAGCTTAACCTCGTGCTTCACTTTGCGTCACTTAAAACTTTGAGCACTCGCTGCGACTATGTATTTCCCTCGCCATCGCCACTCGCTACACCTGACTATTTAATATTTCACGCTACATATCCAAGTGAGAGAAATTAAAATATTCTAATCTAATAAAGTAACTTCCTCAATACAAATATGTTGGTAAACTAATTTTACTACTTCGTAACAAATTTCTACGTATTACAAAATATTATTCAAAAATGAACAAATCACACATAAGATCTAACGTTTATTAATATGAATTACATTGTAAAGAAACTACGTCCAGAAGAGTGGAAGTAGCTGTAGCTGTTACATGAATGCACCGGGGATGGACCGAGGAAGTACCACCAACTCGGTCGTGAAGTAGATACGTGTAATGAGTGAGGTACACAGGATCCTTTCCCATCACATCTTCTTCCTCTTATATACTCCATTTTTTCTACCTAAAGACTGAGGACTCATGTGCACATTTGCTTCCTTGAAAAAACAAACCCATTAAAATTTGTTTTTTACAAAGCGCCTGACCTAAAATAATAAATCCAACTCGAGGTAAAGATTAGAGCCATTTATTGACACGAATCAATCGCCTTTTATAAGCATCGAGAAGTTAATCTTATTCCCTTCAAAGAGAATGAATCGAAACGAGGCCCTCGTTATATGCCAGTTATATATTTCCGATGTCGTAGGAGCGGGGAAACCAAGTCGATTACGATTTCGTTCCGATTGAAGGATCAAGTATGTTTGCCTTATTAGTGAAGTCATTGTTCAGTTTTTGTAAAGATTTATTTTATATTAAATAATACTTAAACGACACATGTTCTTGGTATACTTTTTATTTCATATAAAGTAACATTGTGTAGGACTTAAAGAAATTGATACAAAATTTCCCTAACTTTTAAAATATTCTACAGAAAAAAGCCCCAGACCGATAGCTGCTAAATCCAGCAACTAGGCCCCTAGATTACATTAGGGACCTAGAATCTTTATTTTTTAGCTCAAGATCATTCGGATCGCGAGCCCTGTATTCGATGAAGCTGTAAGAACCGTCAAAAAGGTTACCAGCAACTACTTCTCCGAAAATACACACACACAGAAAAAAGTGTTTAGCGTTTATTAATATAATCGGTATAGTTGTTGATTTGTAACTACGATTTCATTTTTCAAAACTAAATTGGAAACTGTATGAGATTTAAGGAATTTTAGTTACTCGAAACCTTTGAGCCTGGTTTACATTATGTCGCTGCATCGTATTAAGTACATGACTCGACTCGACATAATGTTCCAGTCTATTTTACGACTTGAAACCGATTCATTGTATAATTAATTTACTGCTCATAGAACGCTCTTCAAAGAGCGCTGAAGCCAGCACGTCCTGTGTCTTAATTGTCACGGACTGCGCTCAAACACGATCCGATTACAAAGATGCGGACCCGATGACTGCGCAAAATCTGTACTCCATAGCTTCCTCGTCTCTTTCGTTATTATTATTAGATCTAAAAGTTTCAGGAGTATGTAATAATGTCTGGTAAAAATTTAAGATATCTAACTGTCAGTGCAGAATTTGTTGACAAGGTACTAAAATTCCATAAAGAGCGGGAGTTATATAAGTACCGATATATTCAATGGCGTCATTATTAACTAGCTCGAGTGAATATCTAAGTTGCTTTCAAAACGCTTAAACCCTTTTGTTGTTCGTGGAGTCCGCGGTTTAAGGCATTCATTTGCCGAAAACTCATTTAAATGTTCGCCATTTTATTAGAATCAGAGACAAGTTGCGGCCGGCGAAGCTGCGGGACACTCGCAAACAAAAGGATCCCAGACCAAGATTATCTAAAACGTTGCGAACAAATATAAAAGGATCACGACCGTATCGTTTTAGGAGATTTGCAAATCAGAAACCCTGCAGGGTTGTGTCTTGCTTATTTAAACATGTGCTCTGTTCAAACGATAGTTCCTATTGTCTCCTTACACATCCCAACTAATATTACAAATGCGAATGTAAGTTTGTTACGCTCTAACTGCTTAACAACTCACACGACAGTCGTGAAACCGCGCACACACAATGTTAAAGGTACAGAAAATGATTTGGGGTACTTTTTACCCCGAAAATAAAACTGTCCTAGAAGTATGTAAAACCTACATTTTACAATAACGGTAGCCATAGTAATATTTCATGATTTGACAATAATACCTTTTAGACTCGCAGAATCATGTGAAAACAGAAACGAATGTGAGACGCCGCGCGCTGGGAATAATAGTTAAAATACTTATGGAAAAAATATGTTTAGTGGTTGAGTGTGTTTGTGAGTTTTCAAATCGTGGGTTGCATTTTACTTCTATTAGTTTCTACAGTTTTCACTAATTCAATTTTTTTTTTAAATTGACTGCGCTGATTCTTGCTGCATTGTGCGTCTTTCATTTGAATAGTCATCATTCTATCAATGGTAGAGGAATGCGGCGGTAAGCACAACGTAGTACCGATCCGTTGGAGTGGTGCCAAATATCTCATCCCTCATTTCTTCCCTTTATTTTGTTCATCGCTTGTATTATCTTCTAATAATACTTTTTTGCCTTGCTGGATAGACCCCTCTATTAACAAATGCTTTATTTCCTAGTTACAGAAATTGCGGATTGTGATCCTTAAAAAGTGTAGTTTTGTTTTTTATCAGACCAGTTATTTGAAAAGAAACATTACATAGATTTCATGCTTGGTTATGTTTATCAAAATCTTACTGAGATGAATTGTTTCCTGGAACGTTGGCAACTGTGCGTCTCCGCTGAATCGACAAGAATGAGAAAGAAATTAAGAAAAAGCGAGCAGTGTGGGAAGAAAATATTTTTCAATTATGACTTGAATATGTTCCCATCGCGAAAAGGTTGTGTGAAATACGTTATTACTTTAATTTGATCCGAAGCCGCGCTTCCAATAAAGCCTAACCTCGATATTTTTATTAAATTTCGTTTCATACTACACGTCGTAAATTCAAATGAGGCTGCTCGCTTCGCGCCACGCACTCGCGCCGGAATTGACGGCTCGCAAATTAATTTCAGGAAAATATGATTCTCGCCCTCCCCCTACCATCTTCGACTTTACACGACGGTACTCGAATTTAATCATCTCATTTGCATCCGTCTGAAGCAATTAGCTGTATTGTTCAAAGTACTCGATCAACGCAAAATCTGCACAGTTCTTTGAAACAGTAGACAACGCACAATATGTAATAATAAAGGTTGCTGTACTAGTGGAGCTAGACAAAAAGTTAGAAATTGGTACATACCATTGCACTGCAGCCTTAATGATTGAGATAAAGGGTGGATTTCCATTATTTTCTGAAATATCATTTAAAAATGTCCAATGCCACAATCGTTTGTTCCTTCAACTCTTTATACCATATGTCTTATTAGAATCTTCAGTTTTGCATAGGATATATAGTTTAAATATTTGTAAATAAATAAATATGCGCTCACGACCCTAACCCAGAGGGGTAGGCAGAGATCATGGATTTCCATTTGGCGCGATCCTGGCACACCTCTTTCGCTTCTTCGATGTATGAATGAATCATACATCTACGCATACATGCTCGTCGGTTATGGGTGCTCCTTATATCGTTTAAATGTTTGTGTAGGTAGATAATAATATTCCATAATGAAATAAAGAAATGTGTGTATTATTATGTGTTATTTAATTAATACTTTCACTAAATGGTATGGATTCTTGTAACACAAACAAAACTGTGTCAAAGTTAAATATATATAAAAGGATATATAAGACCGAAGTTTACTTAATTACTTAATTCTTGTAAGATTTAACACGTAACCGAGCAGGAACTGAGTAAAGTTTTCGCGTTTTCCCTAATCTTAACGAGTCGGTCTAACTTTTAATTGATTCAACATGTTAGAGATTCCTTAAACATTTCGCCGAAAACAAATCGCGTCCGACGCTTTCTACGCTCATTTTCAACAAAGCACTTCACGCTTCTTATTAATTAAACTCTTGCATAATTCTGAACACACACGTTATGCCAAACCTCGACGAATTGTACTGGTTAATCCAAAATCAAACTTACCGTCAAAAATACCATTGACTCCAAACTACTGTCTTGTCTTGGAAATAAAAACAATCATCAAAAGTACACTGTAGTACCGTGTTAGTGTGTGTGTGTGTGTGTGCAGCATTTTAATTAATTGAATAGTTTTATATCCCAATTAGCAACTACAAAAAGTACAATATCTAATTGGATCAAAATTATACAGAAAATTACCTCATTGGTTTCGATTCTTAAATCTACAAAATTAATAACCTTCGGTTCAATTATTATAATAATCATTCATGTTTGTCTTTTAAAGTTATGTATTTATTTTTGTTCAGCTATAAACTAAATTCTGTAAATGTCTGTACCTCGCATTCCTGCACAAAAGAGCGGACAACAAAAAATCGGCGACCTTCTTATACATAAGACTGGAACTAACATCGAAGTGGAGCGCGACCCAAACTTAATTCGAGATTCGCACGCAACCTAACATCATCCCCCAGGAACATGTAGTTTACGGACCTCTTTGTATGTAAATAAAATGACGCTCGCTCACTTTAGGGAAAGAGCGGAAGTGCACAAACATTGTTACCGAAAACAATTGTGCGGAAGATGAAAATATAGTTTACGCGGCCCTCGAGTACGCAGGATCAAAGAAAAAAAAAGTTCTTTGATGTAACATTATTTGCTCGCAAAGGTCTTCTCATCACGTAACGCAGTCGATTTCTTCCCAATTTCCATTCACAAAAACGTTTAAGTATATTTTTGTTAAGGTTTTTAAATCACAACCGCATTTCCAGACGACAAGACAGATGTTGGCAGATTCATCATTTAAGGACAGTAATTTAAGAAATAACGTCAGTTACGAATATTTTATAAGGATAATACTTACCAAACTATTTCAAAAGATTAAAATACACATTAAATGCAAACTTTTGAAGTATTCGTTTTGTAGGATTACGGAAACCAGGTCGCGTGGATTATTTTCTGGAAGGGATCCAGCGAAACGAATCCAGCCGAGCTCGTAAGCGGATAATACAGGAATTAAATGAAGAAATAGTGTTTTGGTAAGAGCCCATTGCATTTTGTGCATATTATTTTTTTGAATTATTTGTTTGTGCCTTGAAGCCATGTATTGAGTGACCGTTGGAAGACCCTTTCCTTATTCCTTATTAGCTACTGGTCCTTCGAATTATGTGGCATGACCAATTGTGAAAGATGTATAAATATTACGATTACGATATTTATATCGTAGCACTTGATTACAAAAAAGTTTTGGTACATATAATTTTTAAATTTAATACAAATATTCTTTAATAAAACTTTATAACTAAGCAATTTATAGTCTGTGCATCGCAGACGGTTAACAAAAGGCAGGTGGAATGAGTAACGCGTCTGTTTAGTCTCGGCGCGGCCGCGTCGTGTTGCGCTCCCTATGTTAATTTAATTTGACACGCCAAGTTTGATATCAGCACTCCCTCCCATGCTCTGATCTCCTAGTATCTGACTGCTTATTATGTAAATTCATTCACAGAAGGGAATGGAAATTACATCTTAAACAGCACTAATATTGAAAAAAAAATCAGTTTTTGTAAAATTATATAAAAATGCAATGCAATTTAATCATTTAAATAAGCATGTCTTAGTTTTGTAGAATATAACTTGAAATTTAAAAAAAAATAGCTTCGTGGTCTAGGTCGAAGATCACCAATTTCCATTTTCTCGCCTTTTGTACAATGAATAAAGTAGTCGACCACAATCTCACCAGATGTTAACTGGCGATGTCGAAAGATCTTTCACATGTACCATATTTTTCAATAAATAGTTTGTTTTTAAGATAATTTCATGACTCTTGATTTTAGTAATTTACCTTATATTAAACCGACCCTTGTTTCAAGTCCACTTGTATCTTATGCATCCATACTCGTATCTAAGCAAACTGTGGCTCTATTTGAAAAAAATCATATAAAAATAAACGAACCTTCTCTCCGCAATTACTCAAATTATTTTAATCAGATTAAATCTGCTAAAGTTGGTGCAAAGATACGTTCCCCCGGCACCAAGTCAGAGACTACGCAACTTTAATTAATTCCTAATGTTTTAATTTAGACACTTTTAATATTTCTCAGAAAACAAAACACGTTATCTCTTTATCTTTGTGTAATGTTTAACTATCTCGGACTCATCTGTTTTGATTTGGGGGAGAACATACAAAAGGTTCAGGTATTAAACTACAATTTTGTAATTTTTTTGTATCTTTAAGAAGCTACACATATGTGACATTGGGGTCCAGTCCAGATATCACGATTACTGAGCACCATGACGGTTATGCTTATATCTTGTATGCTGGATTTTCACAAGCGCACTTCTTAAACCGAAAGGCAAAAATGTCAGACTAATTTGCTTGCCTTGCCTTACCCGCTACTTAGCATGAGACGCGATTGTGCCCATTTGGATTATCACCCTACAAGTAACAAAATTGTTAAAGTTTCTGTACTTGAAAATTAATTACATGATTATAAAAGCGGATGCTAAGTAACAAATTACATTCGCCTCTGCTCGAAGCTTAAATCTAAATCAGGGAATTGATCACAGCTCTCTCGAAACGATTCAAATCTGATTAATAATAATAGAACTCTTACAATTCGCCAGTCTTTCAAATTCAAATTCAGGGCATTATCATATCTCTGCTATTGATAATGCTCTGAATTCATTCAATTTTTTCTGAAACAAACCGCGTAAAGATATATTTTTTCCTGTGTTGACGGTGTTGGTCAAATGTCCGGTCGAATGGTTGTGTGTTGGCGTCGTTACGTGTTTGGTGTTGGGAAACAGGGTGGATTCTTAATTTCTTTTCACTTAAACCTGTAGTAATACAATCCACGGTACTCTTTTTTGATTATAATCAGGATCTCTCGATTATTCTTTAAGCTTATTCTTGTTCCCCTTGTACTAGTAAAAAAAGTCTTTGACCTGACTTTTGGGTGCATGAATCTCGTAACCTAATGATAGTACATACGATCTGAGGTAATCAATCAAAACCAACTTTCCATCATAATATGGTGGACGCAACGCTACTGATGATTGCAGTAGAAGGCTTCTTTATTGTAGTCTTGGCTCGTGAACGAAGTTTTTCCCTATCGCGTATTTTCGATAATCTGCAGATTACAGGAGGGAAGGTGGCCGAGTGACGTCACAGGACGCCGTTCCGTCGCGACGCCGCGGCGCCACACTCGGCGCGAGGAACAACGTACCTATTTGTTCGCAGGCCGAACATAATCAACTAAGTGTTATCGACAACTTAGTTGTGAGATTCGTACTTGGAATGTTACATGTTTACATATTATGTATCACCAAAAAGGAATGTCGAAATAATGAACATTCTGGTCTTCGTAAGTTTTATTTTGTGATAGCCCTTAATGCAAAGTGCATAACAGACTAATGAACACAAACATATTGTGTGTATCAGTAAAGAAGTATCGCATTAAGTTATTTTGCTTGTTGCATTGATGTAGAAAATGTGGTACACTTAAAATTTTCGCTAATAAATATTATAAAGCGATTATCTGGTTTTTGATAAAACAATGGTAGTTTAATCCACTTCAGGCGTCGTCGGCACGCTCGGCACATAGTGCTGCTGAATAACATCATTGGGGGATATTGATTTATCACAAGAATTATCCGCTTTCA
>JWHW01026795.1:151512-162326 GCA_000931545.1 Papilio glaucus
CAATTGTCTAATCCTGGTTAACTGATACACAAGCCAAGTTTACAAAACCCAAACTGTAAACAACTGTAAATAAGTTTAGCTATCCATTTCATATTAATTTCGGACTATTTAGTATCATAAAATTTATTGTAATTGTTGTTACTTACCTGTGCGTTTAAAATTTTAAAATTTGACGTTTTAAGAGACTAGTTATTTAAATTTTTTAACATACATTTATATATGTTCGCTCACTGATTCTACTAATAACATTTTTCAAGTCTCATTTTTTTTTCATCATTCATCGCATAGTTTCTTGTCGTTTCCGCGCTCGATCTCTTATTTCTTCAAGACGATACAATTTCTGCAGTATATTGTTTTAGAGTACACAGGATACTCGGGTACAGATTGGACCGCGGAGCTCTTTGTACGGAAACTTTTGTGATTACATCGGAACCGGTTCAATCAAGTTGACCCGGAACAGTACGATTCGCTAATGGAAACATTCCAGGAATTTTATATATGTACGTGGCAAAGTAATAGGAACTGAGTTTTAAAACGAAAGATTTCCTTTATTTTTATTAGACAGATTTGTTTGGAAAATCATTTTAAGGATATCGAGAAGTTTTGCGTACGCCTGTCGTCATTATTTTATTATCAAATGCGACAAAAACACGAACAGGAGATTTACTTTTTGGTATTCATTATTTAATACTCACACTTATTTTGATCTTATTTGATTTTTATCATTAGAGACCTTATTTCGTTGTGTATTTATTATTTTTAATGAAAAACTGGTATAAGTTTTTCTATTGCTCTCATACTGTTCTGTTACTAATTTTATATATTTAAAAGTCTGCAGTGAAAACTCTATGTTTAAAATTGGACTAAACGAGTTGTCTTCCAGGTCAGGCGGTTAGAAAGTAGTTTGCGTCGTGTCGCCGTGCACTTCTTAAGCTCTCAGTCTCTTCTTAAGCTACTGCAGCGACCAAATAGCTTAAGTTGTACTTTGTTTAGTACTTTAGAGTAATTTGTTCCATTCTCTCTGTTTCGTTTACATTTATCATTTTATTATGTTAATATTATTTTCTCCTATATAAGTAATGATAAGCACCAAACAGATCATATATATGTCAAAATACGTTTTTCCTATACGTAATCTCCCATGTACACAATTAACATCGTGAGATTATATGAAGCGTTATGAGGATATCGCAGATTAATGTTTCTTGGGCAGAACCAACAATACAAATAATGCGTTCCATTGAGTTTCCACTTCAATCGCGCAGCTGCAGAGCCTATAAATAAAGAGCTTCCAGTGAAGGTGTTATAACAGTTGCATTATATTTACCCAAGGCTATGTCCACACGGAGTATGATTGTACGATAAAGGAAATACATAAATAATATAAGACTTACACTAGTGTGCAGAGCAGGCTAGGCATCCCATTGTGATTATTGTCTATGGATTTCCACATGGGCACACGTCTTCTAAGTTTTCGTATCTTGTAAATATTCAAAAGTCTCAGTACAAATTATTGAATGTACGCTGGATATCAATCTTAAATTCTTGTTAAAAAAATTAATGTGTCTTGTTTTTAGCTACAGATAATGCATAAAGATTATTTTAATATTAATGTTTCTTAGCGTCTAAAGATGTTTTGTTCAAAGAACCTATGACAGAAAGCGTCTGATCTGATAAAGTTAACGGTTAACTTATGTACGCAACAATATCTAACTTTAACACTTCTTTGCGACACTTCTCGCACCGTACAGTTTCCCTGGGGAACTTTATCGACCTCCATCGACTTGCGAAACAAAGGAAACTGTGATTAGTTATAATTATGTCGCATAATAACATAAAAGTATTATACTGTTATACGAAATAATTATTCTACTCTCTAAGGAATAACATATTGACACATGTACTTTTTACAATGTTCCTTCATTCTTTATGTTTTTTGACTGTATTAGTCTAGTCTACACTCTTACTATCGCTATCTCAGTTGTATTAAAATTTAACTTTGTAGAAGCAATCCTAACGCTGTCAGGATAATGCACGTCCAAAGAATCTACTTGACACACAAACGTACATTGGTCATCTAAATAACGCTACTCAACATCAACTCTTATAGCCAGATTTTACTTTTGTACTTGGCCTAGACATAAATTACTCCTAAGGGAGATTTGAACGCTGTACGTTTACTTAGTTACTTACTCGGCGATTATTCTATGTCCTAATTAATTAATACCTTATCTCAGGAGAAACGGCGTATATTAGTATCGGAAATTCGGGAGTACTACGTAATCTCAAATTGTTAACATTGTAATAAAAATATACACACAAAATGTACACAATTAGTGTCACGCGTATTAAATTGCTGAATGAAATTGAAGAAGTTTATAATGTTACAATCGAATAATGTACACACATGTGTATGTATACACACGTATAAATGTATGTGTGACATGTCGGAACAATGTAACAATGGAGACGTTACGTCTGGCCCACGCCATGCTGACACACTTTAAACCCTGACTAGGTACTTATGAACACCGCTGAATAGACCTTGGATACATAATGGATATAATCCGGAAACTTTTTAATTACAGCGGCTGAGCGTAGCGCACCGACTTTTTAATGTTACTTCAGTTTATTCTTAGATTATAGACTTATTTATGCTTTAATGAACATTGCTCTGTTTTCTAAGAACTATGGTATAAGCAGCGACTTTGGTAATTGCTTAATTTTTATCCATCCACCTAAATACCACCAGTAGTAAACTGAACCCACTGTAATTATAAAAACGTTAACTATTTTATCCACCTGACAGCTATATAAATAAAAGAACAAACTGACATACATCAACGCTACCCAAACTACTGGGACTTGAAATGTTGTCAGAGAGAATGTTATTTTTATTAATAAGTATAACATATAGTTGGGAATCGAAGACGGACAGATAACAAATTGAGTGATAAGAACATTATCACTAAGTAGCTAATGAGGTATGGCTATAACAGAACTCAGTCGACTGGGTAATGAACAAAATAGAAACAAATGTAACAAAGTAATTAAACATAAACCAACAATTTATTGAATACATATTATGTATTTCCAAAATAATAAAGCGAACTTTTATTTATTTATTTATTTATTTTTATACTTTGTACACAAAATCATAGTTACAAATATATTTACAAATGAAAGACGGTGAAGTACCGGCGAGCTTAACTCTAAAAGAGTTCTCTTTGTACTGTTTCTGTGAGGCAATAATTATTTTCGAAGGCATCCACCACGATCGCAGAATTAGTTGGATATCGGAGTGGACCACCCTTCATCTAGACTAATTGAAATTGTCGAGAAGAGATTCCGTGAACCGGAGACAAAGCTAATGCTGAGTCGCTCTTTGTCTGACTGATGCTGTGCCGAGCTACTTTACAGGATCACTCGTTCAGATGGAAGTCGTTTATAATCAGAACTTTAGTTCAAATGATATTTGTTGTACACCCCTGTGCCGTATAATGTTTAAAGCACATCTAATTCAAACATGAATATCATCCGGTTTACAGACATAGACAACAATTATTTATGAAATCTTCATTTCTTGTTCATGATACATAATTTTTATACTATTTTTATTTTTGTGTGTACTAAGTATAATCGACTTAGTTTTGGTTAATATGTTGATAAATATTAGAGGCAGCATTTTTTTGCTGCGCACTAACGGATGAGTTCCATCTTGTTTTGTTTCCCCTCACCGTACTGAGAATAAACGAGCAAGGAATTGCTTTTAGAGTGAAGGCTTCAATGTTTTGTTTCGACCTGCACGTTTAACTCGTAAACATATTTTGAATTCGGAATTGACAAGAAAGCTTCTATCAGAAACCAAGATTTTTTTATAATGTATGTGTATACGTCACCGGCCGAATGTGAACTGTCAGTTTATAATCCGTCTAGGCATATTTAAAACTGTCAGCACATTGTGAACTTTCTAGTAATGTTACTAGCGCTTGATAACGATCCCACCTGGTCTTGTCTAAGTGGCTATATTCCAAAGACATTAAATTTGTAAGAAGTTTGTCTTCTTTTAAACAATATATGTAATATTAGATAACTTTGTTTCTGTAAAACATACCCCATGACATTTTTTATTACTTAACAGGACAAATAAACAAAGAAAATATATGTAATGGGGTCGGTCTAAAGAAATTGTTTTTCCAGAAGTAAATTATATAGCTCGGAATATTACACGAGTTCGTATGTAGTAAATATACGCCGTTTATTTTTATAAAAGTAAAGCATATCAAATTGCGGCTCCCGTTCTTTATTTAGTATAAACGCGTGGGCAGAGGGTTCAACATCTGTAAATCACAAATACATGGAGCTCTGAGCGGGAGCGACGTAGAAATGGCGTGGAAACGCGTAAAATGGTAATTTTATTAAGCTCGCTCACACAACTGAACGTATAGGCGAAAAGAATTTAACAGAGGTACGAAGCAGTCGTCCGTTTAATCTTACCTTTATATACCCAATTGTTTTGTTAGTGTTGTTTTTTTGACTCGCAATGATTCCTGTAACCGATAGACAATTTTGGTGAATAATTTACAGTTTAGCATCTTACTATAACATTGTGTGAACTATCACAATCATGGAATTAGCAACAACAACATATTGTACAATTTTTTGCAACATAAAAACAAATGTGCTCCTGTCCAATTTTGTCCCCACTCCGAATTTTTCTCTATTTCATTTCAGCATGGTATTGGGTCTGGCGTTATGCAACTGATTGTATTCTGTACTACGCTAACTAACTCATTGGATTACAGAAGCTAGCACTAGTAACTATTTTTTGAAATGAAAATTTACCACGTGAATGTTTTAGATAGTAGAAAAAGTAACACAGTACTGCCTAGCTCTTTTGGTTACGGGATCCTAGTTTTACGTAACCATGAAGTCGGTCAGTGTTCGCCCGCGGCGGGTCACGGCCTGACACGTGCTTGCCAATTCAACTAGAACTTTCATATTTTTGTTGTGTTTATTCTAAACATTAATTTTGTGTATAATGTAGATTAAATGTGCACCTTATCGTATGGGTAGTGATCAATATCAGGTGCTTGGTCGTCTGTCTCCTTGTTCTAAAAACCCACACAACGAATTCTAACATGTAGTTTACGAATACATATCATTGCTTCCTTCTTTCCAAGTGAGGATAGATGATACTTATATCATCACTGGACAGAGTTGCTATATTTTCGGCAAGTCCAACTTTCCTACACAAGTTTCTGTAACAAACTTGCTAACTGGGGGGAAGTAGAGATAATAATGAAAATGATCTTGGAAAAGTTTTTTAATTATACCCGGAGCGGTCGAGGTCAGGGTAGCGGCGCGCCATTAGGCAAATGACTCGCCTCGCATTTCAACCGCCATAGTAATGCCCTTGTACCGGCTTAAGCGAGAATATTTTTCTCTTAATGACGCACTGCTTATTCCGAGAACTTTAAATTTTATGTACACTATTTAACTTCTCTTTAAACTTAATATAAAAGGGCTTATTGTCTGCTTACGCCCGGTTTCTGAAAGGCTGATCGACGGACAAATTTGCTAGATATCTTTCAAATGTCATTTGAGTTGCTAGAAGCATGATCATGAACTTTTTTATAGAAGATGAAATGCATTTGAAATGTCATTAAGGCTGCGAAGGATCAACTTACACGGCACACGCACACGGCCACCGACTGCAATTTCATTTAGTATCTTGCCGTTTGTTTTAGTCTCTTAGTTACGTAACGGACAAAATATGGATTAAATACAAGGTTTGTAAGAAACGGGATTCTTACCACGATTAGCCTTTTCGAGCTCCCGATATTTCGGCACAGTTGTATCGCCATGGTCACGGGCTGACTGGAGTTATGCGGTAGTGCGAAAAAATGTTATTGGTAGCCGTATCGATCTACCTTTTCCTAATTCTGCGACCACTACTATTGTTCGATTTCTCACTGCACGATAAGTCCGCACTGGACTATTACCATTTGTTGTCGACAAAACACACTCACTGTGTCCACACTTGTGCGCGAACTCGAAGTCGGCTGCTGTTCCATTTTATTATATTGCCGTATCACTGGATTCCAGGCACTCGACAATTTAAACCCGTCTTCGCGATTGAAATTTTTGCACTTAGTAATTTCAATCACAAAAGCGCACAAGCTGGAATGTTATTTTGATAATAGTTATATTTATTTAAATACCTAAATCATCAAGAATAGTTCAATAGCATGCGTATGTTCTGTTCATTATTTGCAAATTAAACTTACGATACATTTTTTTTGTTAAAAAAGACTGTCTACTCTGCGACCACATCGCCCTAAACTTTTGTTTTCAAATAAACCTTTAACACTATTCTGGCCATGTCAAGTCAGGAGGAAATAGTGTGGCGACTTCACAACAACACTTACAAAAATATTTATTTTTAAATCTTTGGTTTAGGGAACACTTGAGTATTATGTGTGTAGCGTCTTCAACTACACAACAATCACATCAGTTACACCAACATGCTCGCCACTTTCTTCCTTCCTATCTCTAGTCTGTGTGTGTGTGTTTTAGTATAAGAAGCAATGTTATAAGATACTATAATTAGAAAAGATTAAATATTTGTTATTAGTGAAATGCGCTAACTTTTTTTTATATTTATATTTTCTTGGAATGATTAGTGTTGATAAAAGGTTCGTTTATAAAGGAACACATCGCGACGCGCTCTACGGCTGGCCTGATACATTTCACGTGTCGGAGCACTCGATCCGGATCCAATTCCTAAATGTGATTAGGTCCCCGTTGCCGTGAGGAACGCTCCTCGGGGATCGGAACCTTTTCTTTTCATTGTATCATTTCTAAATTTAAATTTCGATACGAAAACGTTTATTTAAAAAGGGACAATTGAGTTAGTATTTCCGATTTTCTCATTTTCCTTTATTTTGGTCAAATTAGTCCTTGACTCCGATCGTGACATGCGATGTAATTAAGTTATTCAGTTATTTTTCTAGATTCTTTAGAAAAAGTTAACTTTGTTAAATAAGTAATAATGTAATGAAAATATTGAATCCATTAATAATCTTTTAATGGATTATTATAATATCTTTTAATGGATAATTAATAATCTATTAATGGATTTAATATTTTATTTTATATATTTATTTTATTTCTGTGAAATACGATAAAGCCAATATATTTGCTTCAAACGCGCGCGACTGTAATATAAGTAGATTATAGAGGGACCACACATTTAAATCTATGTTATATACATTATGCACTGCAGGAATATAGTTCATAAGCCACTAATAAGTGACGTGACCAATTAGTACTCGTCACCTTAAATAATTTAAGTTGGTTAGTAACAATATTTAAGGGAAAATGTTTCTATAACTGTGTAGTTATACAACACGCGGGAAACCTTCTAAAGGTATCAGCACAATTCAATCGAAGCAACCGACACCTGCAGAAAACAAATTTTGGAAAAATATTTCACGCTACGCCTTATCGAATTTGGCTCGGCGTCGTGACGTAACGTATAAGCGACCTTCCCTCGGGAAAATGTTGGATCCGTCGTCCGGGACGGGAATCGAATTTATGCCCCTTAGCCACCCAAATTGATTTACGTTACCCTTACGGACCAGGACCTCATAAATTCAGCCACGGATCGGATTAATGTAAGACTGCGCACGACGGATTATTCACGTGGAAATATTAATTTTTTGAAAGAGAAATTGATGTTTTATGTACTAGTCACTTTTACAGTTTATTTGTTATCAATTTATTCTTGCGTCCAGTTAACAGCTACATTTAAAAGTGAAACACAAAGCTCAAGGAATTGAAAATACTCGCTAGCACTTTGGATGTTTACGTTAAAGTGTAAAAAAAAGTAAATAAATAAACTAAACAAGTAAATGAATTAAGAATAACTTACATACAATATTTTAAATATGTACTTAAAGATTATACTTTTCCAAATATTTTATTGAAAATAAATCGTTCAGTTCGTTAGGAAATATGTGATAACCACGCAAAACTTTGAATCTGTCCGCTTTGTCAGCTTATCACATCGCCCGGTGATTTACGGCAGCAAATTTTCCGCGTAATAATTCCTAGAGCCGTGATATTACCCTCACATGCTGAGACCCCTGCGATTCTGTCTACCGCGCACTATACCTTCGTGATATCCAACTTTGCCTAACCGAGAGTTGTGGGCAGATAAAAAAGAAGCTTGACTATCTGCGTTTATAACACACTATATCTATCGGGACTCTACTGACATATAGAGACATATATGATTATCCTTTTATAATATTACACTGCCACTTTATAAAGAAGTCTAACGTTATTGAACACGTTTTATTGACCACGTCAACAAAAGATGGCGCATTGTATATTCGTTTTTCTTTATCTGACACACACCTAATGTGTATTGACATCAATGTAGACAGGTACATTGCTAACCGACATACACAACTTCAATTTTCTTATGTCAATAGTAATATTTCACAATGATAATGTATTTATTGTATGAGTTTCTGCCACTCGTCAAATTTTCTCTTTTGTGTCAAAACAAAAGAAAGATTCGGATTACGCACATATTTGGGATTCACTCGGATACTTCTTTCTGATACAAATGAGAAAAAAATCTGTTCCTAAAAGCTTCTTCGTTCATTTCCTTATATTAATTGAATACAAAAAAGTAACATACATAGTTGTATATATCCAAATAATAAAATACGGTCAGTTCACACATGAATCCCATCGCGATATGTTCAAAGCATAGCTTCCGCTCTTTGCGAGTTATTGAACCAGTCCCAAACAAACAGCCCGCAGCGAAGTCCACACGCTGCCTGCTGCTGCCTGTTCTCTATTGAATAAGGATTAGATTAAACGGTATGTTTGCTATTTTGTCCAAGTACCGGTACTTAAGTACTAAAATGTAAATATTGTATAGAACTTATCAGAGATTGGAGTTCTCGATTAAAATTTGATTCAGATTGTTTTGACCATAAAGTTTTAACCGTTCTGGAATATTCCAGTAACGTTAAATTTTAGCTCGACGGTTAACAGAAACAGCACTTTTCTGTTAGCATATTAACTCCTTATTCTACATACATGATGAGATAGAAATGCAATTCTATATTAAGTTAAGCGTTGACAATATAACAATGGAAAGGATTTCAATATTAACAAATGTTTTCTTTTGTTTACAGGTATGCACGACATGCATTGAAAAATATGTTGGTGGTTATGTCGTTTATGCATTATGACATTCAAAACATTCATCTGGTAAGACTGTATCACAGACAGTTACTATAAATATAAATCGACATGTTCCCATAAACCTCACTGCGTCCGACTTTCAAGCTAACCTATTCTGTTACTAGAGAGGGATACATCAAATATTTCCAAATATTATAATATAATGATTAAACAAAAAAATTAATAATACATATTTGCACCGAATAATGTGGTTTGTCACTTTGTCAGTACAATAGACGTCTTTCAAAAACTCGTTAATTGAGTAGACTGGACACGCGATTTTATAACTGGCTGTGACTTCCTCGAGATTAGGTACTCTTACAAGTACTTAAATTAAATCATCTTTCTGCTTCTGCGATGAAATATACTAAGAATATTGTTTTCAAAATTATACATTTCTAGCAGTCTATAATATGCCGCCTTTAGCTTACTTTTAATTAGTCCATTGTGTTGAACAATAAGACTTGCTAAGAGTATTTCTTATAGTTCTAAAATAATAATAAAAAATAATGAACACGTCAAACTTTACACTACAATTGTGTTTCGTTTCATTGTTCGGTCAGCGAAACATCAACGAATCTCTGCAAAGGTCGGCTGAGAATCGCTCGGCGGACATATTTTGAGATAACAACGCCACTTAGACGGATCATTACTTGTGAGACCCTCCGTCGCTCCCTCCGGTATTATAAAATCTAATGGCAAAATCTTACCGCGATATTTTTTATCTGTAATCTGATTTGTAATAATGGTAATAATCTTGATGAAACTCTACAAAATATGGCTATTATGTCTTTATTTAAAGTAAAAAGCGATTTGTAGTTCTTCGATTTTGTAACGTTTTGCTTATAATGGTTTGGATGGTTGGCCATTTTGATTATTGTTTTAACTGAAATTAACTTTATTATAGCAAGAAATCATGTTTTTTAATAGTAGAAGGCGGCAAACGAGAAAGCGGCACCCGATATCAAGTAATCGCTATACATAGGCATCCGCAACAAGATAATAAGAGATGCTTTGCCTACCTTTAATGGAAATAAATAAATAATAAATATACAACAAAATATCCTGCTAGTCAATATGCCTGCGTCGTTCATTTACTCATTTTCATGATTTCCTTACGACGCCTTATATACACAGTTATGGTTATGCATCTCTTGTCATCTTCCTGTAAGTTTTCACGTTACTATAACTGCAAAAAGTCTACAATCGATGAGGTATAAATAAACAAAACGATTTTCCTACATTACGGAACAAAAGCTCTGTTCAATGGTATTCCGCGTATGCGTACAGTTCAGCACACAAACGCTTCAGGTATTCCGAGCGACGCAGGCCGCCGGCACACCGACGCTCCTCTGCTAGTGTCGCTGTGTTCATGCTTTACCTATTTGTTATTTGTCCTCATAATTCGTTGGTTCTACGCAAAAACATATTGTTGTAATATATGTCATTTGAAGGAAAATGTTGGGACTTGTGATATTGTCAAAACATGAAACGTTGCCATGGTAACTGTGGGGTGGTGGTGGAATGAAAGTTTTATTAGTGCAACA
>JWHW01026795.1:163619-177873 GCA_000931545.1 Papilio glaucus
CAAAATATGGCTATTATGTCTTTATTTAAAGTAAAAAGCGATTTGTAGTAGACAGAATTAGGCATCCGGCACCTCAATCATCACACGAAACGCAGAAATATCTCTTAAATTTATACTTGACGTCTGTCTTCAATGAGGCCGTGGCATCTCACCGGACTAGTCGGCCCATTCGTGCAGCAGATGTTGTTGTTACAGCATCTACTACTGTTTAAAATTAAGAACTAGACGGTCCTTTGATGGTTGCACCTATCGCTCGAGATACAACAAAATATCCTGCTAATCTACATGCATGCGTCGTTCATTTACTCATTTTCATGATTTCCTTACGACGCCTTATAATTGAAACACAGTTATGGTTATGCATCTCTTGTAATCTTCCGGTAAGTTTTCACGTTACTATAACTGCAAAAAGTCTACAATTGATGAGGTATAAATAAACAAAAAGCTTTTCCTACATTACGGAACAAAAGCTCTGTTCAATGGTATTCCGCGTATGCGTACAGTTCAGCACACAAAGGCTTCAGGTATTCCGAGCGACGCCGGCCGCCGGCACACCGACACGCAAAACATGTAACGTTGCTATGGTAACTGTGGTGGTGGAATGAAAGTTTTATTAGTGCAACAGCGCCGCCGCAGACCGCCGTAGACCGCCGCAGACCGCCGAGGACCGCAGCTAACTGACTCGTTTAATGGTCGTATAAAACGTTGATTGCTCACAACATCGCGCCTTAATCTTCACTCCGTTCATTTAAAATGTTATTTTATCGCCGGCCATATTGTTCCCTGTGCTAAATTGTTAAGCGTATTTATTATAAAAACACAATAACGGTTAATTACTAGACAATCAAGTTTATAACCCAATATAAATTGTTCAAGTTGAAAAAACAAAACGATGAAAATAGAAGGCACCAGAAATGGGTAGCATAGCTCTGCTGCCTGTAATAAAGATCTTTTTATTCGATCACTGCGCATCATCTTTTGTGTTAAAATTAGGGTTCAAAAAAATATAGTATCTGTTAGCAACTTTTTTTAAATCTCTTCATTTAAACCTTTTTTATTTTTAGGGTACTAAATAAAAAATAAAAAAAATCTTTCACAAGCTAGATTTCTTATTTACATGTTTGCAATAAAAAATTAATTGTTTGAGTTAATAATTATTTAGTTGTAGCGCTAGGAAGTTTCACATGGTGACGTCATCATTAATTAACACTTAGTTAAACAGGTCTAGTGACTTCCCTAATTGAGATAAGCTACCGATAATATCGTTCCTAATTAATATAACTTAATATGCAATACATACTATATAGATGGTTTTAGTAAATTAACTTAGACTGAACATGTACTATATACGCTAAGCAATTCATCTTCATCTACATATAGCCTGTACAGTGATATTATGTTTGGTATTTCTTTGTAATATAGGTTCAGGTCGTATGTAGAAGAACACGAGGCTTTCATCTCCGCGCGGCGGATGTGGTTGTGCGGCCATGTTGGTGTGCGGAAGTCTTTGTGCGCGCGCCGGATGCGGATGTGACGCCGCCCTGCCGCTGCACCCCAGCGGGTTTCCTCTCCAAGTCCCGGTTCACTATTTACTTGAAGTTTCGATGTTTGACTCGCTGAAGTACTTTGTCATATTGCAAGTTCTTTTTCTTTAAACCTAAATTTCATCCCAACATGTGAAACTATTTTTAATTGCTAATAAATGTAATAATATTTTATTATATATAGTTATAATAAACAAGTCATACTTTAATGAATATTTATAATGAATTTTAGGTACTTATGAAGCTGCATTTCGTTTGATGAGTGATGTTTTGGAGGGCTCCTCGCCATTCCAATCCTTAAAAGTCAACTCCTAATCAACCTCATCTAACTAGTTTTCAGAGCGTCTACATCTTTTCATAGTTATGGATAACGGCGATGACATCGTGTGAACCGCTGGCTCATGTACTTTTTCTTGCTGATTGCAATCAATCCGTTCCGTAGTTTTTCGAGACAGCATTTATTTTTGGGCAACCATTTATTTATACATTACAAGCCAAACCAAATATAAAAATAATACAAATATCTATCTTTCTGTCTGTATGATCTGTTATAACGTGAGATGGGCAGACCGATCTCAATTAAAATTGGTGTATACCCAGACACTTGATTATCGCGCAAATATCGGGTAGTCGAATGGGAACCAAAATAAACTGTTCCGAGCAATAGGAAAAAACATGAATGCATCGTTTCCAATATCCATGGTAATGGTATAGTGTAATAATGCTCTAATAGTTATAATGTTTTGACAATAACAACTATTTGACATTGGTTATTTCTAAATTGATAAAAACTTAAAGCGAGAAAAATAAGAAAACACGCGTGTAAAGCCGCGTACAACATCTAGTTTAATATAATAAAGTCGAGCCACCAAGTGTGTATAGACACTTTTTATATTCGTGCAAATATATAATGCGGATTAACTTGAGATTCCTTACATTTCCGCCAGAAGCCATTCTAGAAATCTCGAGCACAAAGACGGTCATTATCTCGTGGAACTACTCGTATGTTGGCTCTACACCAAGACCCATTGTTCTGTCGACTTATTTAGCTTCGAGCTCGGCATTTGGCATTTGCCCTCTCGTTTATCCTATACACAGGGGACGCAGCGTTCTGGTCGCATAGCCACTAACAATTCGCTGTTTGTGTCGGTTTTCTACCGGGATACCATGAGTCTCTAGCTGTTTTATATAACTAGCGTCCCTTTCCGGCTTCGCGACAGAGCTTTTAGGGATGTATTGATGACAAAATCGGATCAGTAGGACCAGAGATTACCCCGAACATACAAACTCATGAACTTCACCTCTTTATAATATTAGTATAAATGTTTGTTTAATTTACTAAAAATGATTAAAATATTATTATATCGGTTTAGTGCTTGATTAGGCTTTTCCTATTATAGGGCTTTTGGACTGGTGAAATTATTGTCTTAGGTCAAAGGCACGTCAAAGTACTTAAATCAAATATCTTTTTAAGAAAAACAACATCCATGGATGATAACATTTCACGAGGAAATGTAAATGAACTGAAAAAAATCTCTTTCATGTATTCAATGAATTAATTGATCTATCACGGCTGTTATAATTTATCTGCCGAAAGTTTAGATTTCCCTTGTTATACGATAACGAGGCGGCCTTATCAGGATTTGAACGAGGAATCTGTGCCGATGACACGGTACTTAAAATAATTTAATTTGGCGCGGGGCGACGGGGGGGGGGCAAGGCCACATCGACAAAGGTATTTGATTGGAATGTTGGAGTACACATTGTGGGAATTATCCCCAATAATCTCGGTGTAAAGCGGGCCCGGTGTAATTCCATTAGGGTTAAATAAACGCGAGAGCTTTTAAACTTAAAGTATCTGTCTCTATTAAATTACTATGTCTTTGAACAAAACAAACATTTTGAATAAACCTCCATTTTGCAATTTTAATAGAATCACAACCGTGCCAAAACAACAATCTTAAAACCATTAAGAGACTGTTGTGCTAGATGAGGACCGGTGTTTTTTTTTTCAATACGATAATGTTTCTTCTACCAGGGTTACAGAAGTTAAAAAAAGATAAGGACAGCGAATACTTTCGTCTCTTTCGTAGGCGAAGGCGCGACCCACGCATAAAAAAAGGAAGGGGACAAAGGTACTTGGTACTAACCAAGGGTTTAAAAATTGTTGCGCGGGCTTGGTACATTACTTGTTAATGACGTAATGGGAGTAACAAAAGACGTCCTCAACAAATAATCAATATTAAAATCAACAAATATTTTATTAAGGGAATATAATTTTAATTATTTAATTAAATGTAACTGTAAAAGTCAAATTGAGCTCGCACGGAACGTGAAGGTGAAGAGGTAATAATTTTCATTGTTCTTAAAGTCTGCATTTGCCTCGGACCTTGGTCGTTCGATGCATGAAGCCTTCCACCCCCGTATACACTAAGTAGTAAGAAATTTTCATTGAAAGGACATAAATGAATTGACGCTTTATTGCATGCGTTCAGTCGTATGTTGTTAGTATATGTAGAATGTCTCAAATTAACAGATGAAAACTGTTTAAAAAATCACACAAATGTTAACGGACTTCTGAAGAAAGCTCACCAATTAAAATGCGGTAAGGAATCGATATTTATGTCTATTTAATAACGATAAAAAGACGCATAAAAACTCAAAATCATAGAAAATGGGATCTTACATTATATTTTCTTATAAAAATTCTAAGAACAAAAACGTTCGCCCAAAATAAATTAGCTTTTTTGTACAATAACGAAGATATTTATACAAAACACTCAACAAGACTCTTAACGTTGTAACAAGATCCTTAAAAGAACTCTTTTGAGTCCCGAAATAATGGAGCCCTATTTAATTTGGAGACGTCCTTAAAGACATAAAGAAGATTAGCTGTTTTTTTTTTATCCCGTCATTAAGACTTAAGTTATACTGTACGGTTACTTTATTGAGCTTAGAAATATTTATCGTGGCATGACAAAGAATTGGAACAAGTTTCCAGCGTCGGCGTTTCCGTCCGATTATTACGTCAGTACCTTCAGGAGAAGAGTGAATAGGCCGTTGCTAAACTAGTTTATACCATATTTCGACCACATTTAACAACAGTTGTGATTGTGGTTAAGCTTTTATTCGTTATAAAATTCGTAGGTAAAATTGTGTTGTAAGGATTTAATTGCATTAACGAGAAATAGTTGTAATATTTAAGAACATTAGTATATTGGCGGTTCGATTTTGATCCCAAAGGTCCCCAATTAGCGCTAAAGTGAATATGGTAAAGGGAAATTTGTGAAACCCTATATGACTTTAAGAAGCGATCCGTTATAAACGTTTATGAAATGTATGCCGAGGGGCCAAGGCCTATCAGTTTGTTGTTATTATATAAGTATTTAATGTTCTAACCATTTCAAAACATTTTACAAGACTTTTTGTTACAGTTTATCACACTGTAGATTATACCTATTTTACAATAGACAATAATTTAGTGTAGAAGTTGGCCGATGGTGGACTCAGACAGTACGATTCTTGCCAATCTCAAGTTATGGATAATAACCAGCCTCTTGATTTTCCCCTTCCGAAAAACTTTGTTAAAGATGCTTTGGGCAGTGCGCGTAGAAATTATTTGCATAATATTCAATCCGCTCTTTGTTTACATTACACGGTGAGAGTACTGTCGTGTTACTACGGTGAAAATAGAGTTACACAATAACAAACTGTTTGAAATAAATACTTATTATATTTTGTTAAAGGTTTTGTCATTTATGAATAAAATAATGACGGTCTAATATCACAATACCCTTTACGATCCCTTTGAAATGATACAAAGGATTCTCACGCACGCAAATTAAACTAGCTCGAGGACATATAACGTTAAATCAATTTCCCTCTGGGGATAATCGATCGCGACACACACACTTATGAAATACTAGTTGGCCCGGCAACTTCGATCCGCCCTATAATTAATAGATGGTTCACTATTTTGGCGATAATGGCTTACACATAAAAGATAGGTATACGCTGTCCCGGGCTTTTTTGTAGGTCTATTTAAGGTTAACATTTCCATTATACATTGTATAACACATAAAACTCTAACGCTTTTTGCAGCGCACACCAGAATAGCTCGCATATAGCATAGATATTTTCCTCCTTATTTGACACTTATCATATTTTAGATAATTCACACGATATCTTTATAAATTAGCCTATATGTAATTCTGATGTATAAGCTATATTATTGTAAAGTTTCATTTAAATCCATTCAGTAGTTTTTGCATGAAAGAGTAACAAACATCCATACTTACAAACTTTCGCAACATATTAGTAGGATAGAGTAGCTTAGGTTCATTGTAGTGTCTTACACTAGTGTTCTACTGTTGAAGAACTTATAAACCATCTGTATCATCAAATCGATATAATAAGGACAATATTATATTTGAAGCCAAAACTTCTTTATCCGCATTAGACGATAATTGGTAGGGGAAAATCTTGTAGATTTGCGTGGACCCCATGCTCAATATGCGTTAGCAACATGCTTATATGAATTTGAAAGTGGAAGTTTTTTCATTTGTTTTTTTTTGTATTCAACTTTGAATTTTATTTTTAAGTGGTAAGGTTTTATTTTTGTTGATTATATGTTTAATATTTATTTATTTCTGAAATATGTCGCGCCTTCCCGCGCGCGTCTTTAGTGTTCATCTCTGTCGGCGGTCCCTATGACTGCTTGTGATTTTTTATTTGCAAATAATATTGTTTTTTAATAATATTTGTTATTTTAACTCATAGTTTTTTATGCAAAGGACGATCTATGTAAGCTTCAAATATTCCATCCATAACTATTATTAAAGGGCAGAGAAGGATATTGCCAGACATTACCTATTGAGCTATGAATGTTTCTCGATGCAACAAAATCGTATGTAAGACAGGCACCTCCGGTAATTAAATCTGCCGTTCAGGAGTACGCAAGGGGATCCTGTGTACACGGAGGCCGCGGGGCTATAACAGTTAACTCCTTGTTTACAATTTTGATTAAACAACTTGAAACCAATTAGCAAATTAAACGGAATCTGCCGAAGATCAATTAATTTCAATAAAGAAAAGTTACGGGATGCCTGATTGAATTTTGATTATTCTATTGTATCTCATTCTACTTGTTTTGTTATACTTTTTGATAACATTCAATTAAACTTGAATAAAGTTATTTTTGTTAAATTAACGAAATCTGATTAAAAAAATTGAACATAACAGAATGTTATTTGATTTTAAAAAATGCCTGCATTTCCATGAGAACGGAGCGGAGCTGTTGTTCATACTAAACGAGAAACTAAACTGTCCACTCACTCCGAATAAGTCTTTGCGTGCTCTCGGCCTAGACGCTAGACTAGATGCAGTCCGCAACTTCGTTCCGCTCTAGGCTACCGCTCCTCTGCAAGTCCTGGCTCCGCGTTTAATGGTTAGGCAGCTTTAGTGGCAATCACCGCGGGAAATAATTTTGACTTCAAGCACATGTACACATATACGAAGTAAATAGTGCAAACAAGATTCATGCTGAGTTTTATTTGAAGTTGAAATCATTAGTTGAACAGTGTTAAAAATAATAAAAATATTACTTATGTTTGTTACCAATAATAATAGCTAAAAGTACCTGATCTAAGCGTTTATAGCCCAATGGTAATAAATAGACACAAGTTAAAATAGACAATGGTTTGGCTGGTAATGGTTATTAAAAATGTTAACAATCTGTTAGCATTTTTGAGCAAATAAATGAAGTATAAAAATTTAGAATACTTCACTAACTAGTTAAAAGCAATTTCAATTTAAAAGTAACGCAAATTAATTAACCACATGATGGCTTGATTGATATTTCTCTTCAAGCAGTCAGTGCAATAAAAAAAATCTTTAAATACAAATGAAACTAGGGTAAATGTGTCCGCGTACCAGGGGCGCAGTAATGAGTGGTAGCGCAGCGGTTTGCGGACGGCGCTGCAATATTGACGTAGCGCAGTGGAGGCTCGGAATGAGGCGCTGACACCGCAAGGGATTGCGGTCGACGTCCGACGTTAGACACTATTTTTAGGTAGGAAAAAAAATGGTGAACCTGGTGAATTAACATTGATAAAATTAATTAAACTATAAGCTGACATAATTAACAAATTAATTAAACAAAGTAATACAATAGTCATTTACACCAGTGCCTACAATTTTGAATTAACTAAGAAAACGATAAAAATTCACTAAGATGGTATGCTTCACGGGTTTGACGATGGTGTAAAAATAACGAGACAAAAAATAGATTGATAATGTAACAAGCAATGTTTAATATTTTTTATTTAAGACACAATGTAAGTACATTGTAATCAAATATAATATAAAATAAAAATTACATGAATATATAGAAATTTAGAATTATTGTTGCATAAACTAACTAATTTAGAAAATAAATTGTAGGAGCAAATGGTACACAAAGACAGGCAATTAAAACTTGCATAGAAATAAAGAAACAGCGACTTGTCCGGGCAGCAATTGTGCGGCGAGATAAAAAGTAAATTGCCCTAGAAATAAAAGGAAACGGACAATGCATAATGGTTAATGCGGTTGAATGTCGTTTCGCGTAATTACCAAGACCTGATTGACCCTTTCTAATTCCTGCTCGCCTGGTAACTGTAAATGTTAGTAGTGAATTTTGTAACGAATAGCATTGGGATACTTGCCATACCAAACTTATAGAAGAAAAATAACTAACTCAAGGTGCTACAAATATTTATTCCTAATAAAAGACAGCAAATATTAACATTTGAGAGTTTAAACATCTTAATGATAAAGTTTTGTAGTATATACATATAATAATTGACAAATGTTGCATCGTGAATTTAGCTAGCTAAAGCGATATCGATTACATTTGTATTCGAGTAGCGCATTGCTTGTATCGATACGGAATTGTAGCGGCCACAGTGCGCCGCGCTGTGTCTTCTGTTCGAATTGGCGAGCGCAAAATAATACCCTAGTTTTTCATAATGCGCCCGATTCGTACCGTTTCTGAATTGATTTCGTATTGTCTATTATAATTCCCTAATAGCGACAGCGACAGCTTCTTAAACGTTTCTATTTGAAGCTTATTCCAATAACAGGACGAATAATTTATCGTCATTACGTGAAATAAATTCACGGCACTGATAACATTTTTAAAAATTTCTGAAAACTCGATAGGTTCGGATATTATCAAAATTAAATTGTTTTGCTCGCAAAACAACCGGTTAGTACGTGTTATAAAAATTGGTATTAAAGAACTATTTTTTTTTTCACGCAAATCGCCTAAAGTTAAACGTTCTTTATAACTAAAGGCATCCTAATTTTTTGTCGAACCTTTCATTCCTTTCACACACAATCCTTACGTCGAATACGTGAAGTTTGAACAACTGACGACTTTCTCATATCTTCGTTTCGCTGTCCCCCTAGTAGTTATGAGAAATCTTTTAACCCTTTCGATGTTGTGCGTTTTTATGAAGAAACTTGCTAATAAAATAAATAATATTTTATGTTTTAAAAGAAAACCAATATTATATCAAGAATCTATAGATACCTTTAGAATTTGTAAAAATCGAAGGTCAAAAGTCTAGACAGGGCATCAATTTACCTATATTAATTAAGACAAAATAATTTTTGACTTCAATTTAATCGGCCCATTTTTAACTAGTAGCCGTTTGGTTTTCGCGAATCACGCGCAATAAAACCAATACGACTTATCGATCTGTCAAGACAAGACCGACATGACCTCTATTTTGTATAAATGTATTTTAACAAGTATCTTTTACGAGATATTTCTATTATAAAAAGATGACCATGACGCGTTTTTTGTTGCAATTTATTTTAACTGTTTCCTAACTTTCTAGCAAAATACAAAGCTGTCGGTCTTCTTCTGTGAACTGACGTGTAGATCTCAATCAGGCAATTTCCAGGGTATAATGGCCAATAGTAGTTAATCAAACAGTTGATTCTATTGTTTGTCCGTTCTAGGATTGGTTTTCTTTTTACAGGTATCTCATTGTTTCTTTGTTTTCTATATCTTCTATCGGATGTTCTTGTAAATAATATTATTATTTTTTTAATTAATTATATATATGTCGCAGCAGAATTTATGGTCGACTTAAAAATAATGTAAAACCGTTGACCTTTATCAAAATCAAGCGTTTCAAAGTCTACTCAAGCTAGGAAGCCAACTACTGGGACTAACTTCTTGTAATATTTCCTACATAAAGAGTTATCCTTATCTACCTACCTAACTAGGAACTAGACAGATAATATTGAAATGAAACAAAGAAACAGCTAAGGGGTTGACTTGTTTTATTTGTTAAGTCTGTTCACGAAGGGGCTACCTCTATGAGAAGAACAGACAAGAAACTCATAGGGTTTAATCTTTTCAACATTCATCTTACACTATTACAATTTCACGAACTTTAACTAGAAATACTTCGAAAGTTAGGTTAACACATCTACAATTATTTTTCAACACTATTTCTCAACAAATTGAATTTAACTCGAATAACTATCAAAATATAGCGAGACACTGATTTAATTTGGGATCCGGGGAGAAAATAAGCAATGGTTCAACACTCACATGTTCTCTCGTTCAAAATCCCACACAGACTGCTCCTGAATAATATTTCTAATGGCTGCCTGCCGCCACTTTGGCGCCAACGTAAAGTTGCCGACGAAAATGGAGGCAGGTGGCGCTAATGTATTTTTTTTTTTGTAATATGAAATCTACTATGAATAACTATATCAGGGATTCCAAATCAAGACTTAATTGTTTTAACGTTATTACAAATAAATCCTAATAAACTAAAGCATTTTAAATTAGTAAAAAGGACTTACATTGAAGTATTCGCAGGGATTCGAATCAAATTAGCACACTTTAATTTAAATTTCACAATAACATAACAACATGAATTACAATCATACTTAAAAATTCTAATCTGATTTTAGAGTATGAGATTTATAATTAAAAATAATCAATAACGATAATTAATTTGACTAATTCACTGCGTCTCTAAAACCCCGCGGCGACATATATAAGACAAAGAATATCATGTATGAATGCACATATGTATTTAATCGACGATACACAGCACTTGTGATATAAAAATATTGCAGAAGTACTCTTCATAGATATAAGTATAATTTAAGTTCTGTTGCCATAGCAACGTAAGAGATAACCGACAAAGTCGTCACGTGTAACATTTGGAGCTGCTTTTGACCTTTTTCAAGTGTTTCGACGGAAAATAAATGATCAATACGATGGAGAAAGTAAACTGTATTGTGAAGATGTCTACAAAGAGCTTTTAGCATCACCAATACGTCCATATGGGTGCACACAAATATGAGTACACGTTCATATGAGTACACGTGCATATGAGTACACGTTCATATGGGTGCACACAATAGATTTAAGACCACTAACTGACTTTTATGACAGCAGCAAAGTTATTGTATGAAATACGTTTCCTGTCTTAGTGGTACTTTAAGTTTTTATGCCTTTTATTCCAAACAGAAGCCAGAGATCGTAATTGATTTGTAGTTTATACTATGCTTATATGTCATCAATGTATAACGTATAAATATGTTTTTCCCATCCATGACTAGGTGATTTTCTACACAGTTCTGTTATTTTTTTTATTATGGCTATCAATTCACTACACTCGAGGGGTAAAATACTTTTCTTGAAGGAGTGTAAAAAATCATGGTGAAAAATTAAAAAATCTAAGTGGCATCTCTTGACAATATTTCCCGTCCGTTGCTAAACTCTACGCATTGCACTCCGTACTGTACTTGAACTCAAGTGGCAGCCGCAAAGCACGCACGTCGCTAAACTAACTTTTCCTTCAGTGAACTCATATTTTTTGTAACATAAATCTTCTGTTTTTCCTCTCTGTTCTTCCTCATTTATGTGATCGAAACTTTAAAAACAAACAAGCAATTAAAATCGAGTACATATAAAAATTGTAGAAATTTTACAATATCAAATGTATTGATATGATTTGATGAAACTCATCTCAGTACTCCAGAGGTCCGTAACAAAATTGTTGATTGGCTATTTTGACTTCACCATTCATTTGATCAGATATTTTCTGATTACAAAATAAACATTTAATCTCGTAACCAATTCTATTGTCTAAAAATTTAATATTATATATATTTTATTTCATGTTGCTGACGCGTGTTGTATGTTGAGCATGTTGTCCACGCGAACCTATAAGATTTTCCTCTACAAAATATCGTCTACGCAGCTGAAGAAGTTTTCACATTAAAAAGGAATTCATTTACCAATTATTATATGACTGTCCCGACTGTCTCTTGCCGTTCATTGTTAATCACAAAGAGATTTTATGTGCCGACAAAGGCGACGAATGGCAGGCTCCTATCCTTTGTTCATTAAATCACAAGCAATCGCCGAACCTACTTCTGTATGATACTGATAAAGGTTTTTGTGAGCGCCACCGAATTTATTACCTAATAATTTTATCCAGGTTATAAAATTCGTATTAAAATTATCATTGAGAATTTTTGATTTGTAAAAATTTTAGTCTCCAAATTCAATATTTAATTATGTTCATCAAAGTTTGTTAACTTAAAATCTATTGAAGTAATATTATTAACAACGTATTCTATAAAATCACCTATAGTAGTTTATATACCGTGAAACTACAGTTTTCCTTTAAAAAATAATACTTTTTACACGGATTTCATTTGCAAATAAAAAGACATCGCAATGAATGCGCACTGCATTTTTTTAAACTGGCACACCCTGCCTCCGCACGCAACTACCTGGTTAGTCTATAGAAATAAAGTTCTTTTGAATGTGAATAATGTACACACACATCGGATTATTTCCCTGACTGCTTCGCAGACTTATATTATTCCTGGGTTAGATTTCTAGCAGTCCCAATCATTTACATGCGCTAGTTATTAAAACTACTCCTACTCCTACTCAGAGGAGATATTTTTCTCTTACCTACCTCGTATTTCTGGTTTTTTACATTTTTTTTATAATATTTTATTTTGTCTTATTCCGTAGATTTCAATCCTTTGAATCCAATTACCAGGCAAACAGAAATCACGTCTCGGGTTGCTCGGAATTATATCGAAGATGCTTTCTTGCAGTTTTGTCGTGTTTGCTCGAATGTCTAGATTTGTCGCAGAATTGCTTTGATGTAAGCATCAACTTACTTGGGATCATTTTTCAGCATACTTCTATCTTTGCGTTGTACAACTTCCATTTCAGTCCAAATTAGAGATAGATAGAAAGAACTTGTGTAGTATTGTGGGGACTCAAATAATTTCGATTGTTGTTACCTCAAACTGCTAATATATAAATATTGGTTATATAAATATAAATTTGGTTGGTTAATATGTTTTTCATGATTATTGTCAAGTTAGCTTAAGTTGGTATTCATACGACGTTTGGTCTTTTATTTAACGAAGTAAATTATTTTTCTCGACACTTATAAGGCATTTGACAAATTACGAACGTATCTGGCTTTATGTTGATGCTCTTAGTGTAAGTTGGCAACACCAAGCGAATGAATAGGACTGACATCTGCTACTAAGAGCACTCGGCCGCATTCACTACGTCGCTTTTATAGCTTTTTTAATTTGATATCGATGGCAGAAAAAGTTCAGAGCTATTAATCAGACACTACAACATTTTATAGCAGTACCTATTGTGTAAAGGGACGTTATAATATTTTATATTGATGCAGAAAGAACAAACGCAGAACAATTTCGTGTAGAGTCTTAACTTTTAATTAAAATCCGCTGATGAAATAGTTATAATATAATTTTTGTACCTACCTCTATAAATACAAGTCATACCGATGCAACACGCAGGATTCAAATATTAGATAGATAAAACTTGTTTTCATAAAACAGCGTTTGCATTGACGTTTGTTTACAGAGTGTTTTGTGTACTTAATGCCTAATTCAGAACCCGCTAGGTTAACCTGTGAAGTTTGGTAGCGATCGGATCAACATAATTAGATCTACCCGGACGAAGCCGGGCCGGATCACTAGTTTCATTATAATTTAGCTATGGATACTAAATTTGACTTGAACATAGTCAAATAACAAGTGTTGTTTATTTAAAAAGAATAAAGTATTACGTAAATCACATACCATTTTAAAATTCCAATAAATCTTTTTCCCATGGTTAAAAGATCCAGACTCCTAGCGAGCTGTTCCCTTTGCATTGCGCCAGGAATACGTAATGCAATATTGGTATTCATGAGATATTTACCGAGGCAGCACCGCACCATGGGGCAGGGGTAACGTTTCAAAACCTGTACGGTGTTTCACATTACTCCCGCTCCTAAATAAAATAAACTCATCAATAATATCTACCAACCTAATTATAAAGGATCAAAATAAATTCGTCTTTATATTGTAGAACTAACTATTTGTGGCTTGAATTGACTCGGTCTTGTGAAGACCGTTATATTTAGGTAATTTAGGCGACCAAAGAACAGTATCGATAATTTATAAAACACAAATTATAGTCGTATCTTTGTCTCTTTGCCTCTGTGAACATTTTGTACTTATCTTTTTTTTTAACTTCTTGGTTCCGATAAAGCTAAAACTTGAGTGGCGAGGGTCAACAATGACTTAACTCTCGGCGGAAATATTTCGGAATATTTTTTTTAAATGACCATCGATTTTTGAAATTG
>JWHW01026795.1:193396-207848 GCA_000931545.1 Papilio glaucus
GTGTACGGAACTGTACACAGATACTTCCGGTGAGATTAATTTAAACCGGAAATGTTTTAGGGGGCTATTTCAACACAACTCCACAACGTGTATTTTGCGTTCAACTGGAGACATGGATCACTTCAGCCATTTCCCCGAATAAACTCAGCAACTCCTTAATGTTGCTAGCGATCTCCGAGAGTGATCCCAGAAAGCTGAGACATTTAAACCTGTTAAACCGGCCGCAAAGTCAATATGAAATTAGTGTAAATAATTTTAAATGTGTATCAGTGTAAATTATGGTGTTCTTGTTAAATCAAATATTATAAGATAGGCTCGCAGTTTCTACCATAAAAGCATACCATGCGGACCTTCGCAAATCTATTTGCCTAACTAATTTATTTGTATTAGGTTGGTTTTGTATTTTAAACATTACTTAAAATATATGTTTATTTTAATTGCAAATAAGGATTTCTAACTTTTATATCGAAGATTCGAAAAAAAACAGTGATGTCACTCATAATAACAATAATATTCGTCAATAAATAAATCTATATCTGTCAAACAATACTATTTTAATTCATGTTTATAAGATCTTAGTGTATTTTTTTTTCACAGATTACCAATATTTTTGTTGTATTACAAAGCGCAGACCCCTGCACTTGCCAGATGACGAATGTGCATGCGCTCTTTCTCTCTCATGCATCGATGCACCCTTTGCACTTTTTACGCTCGAACATTCCTTAACTTCCTATACACGTCTGCTAGCCTAGTACATGTGAGAACATAATGCATACCGTGCGAATGCGGATTGTTACGAATACCACGTAAGAAAAATGTGTTTTTTTCTTTTCTTATTTGTGACCCTTTTAACAATTTCTTACGAATTATTATTTAAATATTTTACATAATGTATGTATGTATGTATCTATTATAGAATTTTTTTAATTAAAAAAAAAAATTGTTTGGTTACGTACTTTTCGACACACGGAAAATTATGTATGATATATGAAAATTTTATTATATTTTTAATGATTTTTAATTTTAAACGTATGACTAGATATAACAATAAAAAAAAAGATATAACAATAAAAAAAATCATTTTACACAAAATATTTTAAAAGATAATTAAATATAAAAAATTAGCCCTTTTCTCAAACCGGTGTTCTATATAATTATGGACCCCTAGTAAAAAAAATACCGTTAATCTTTGCGCGTTAGTTATAGGGTAGGGTAGGTATTGTGTGAAACCAAAGAGTGCAGCGACATCGTTGTTTGTTCTGATGCCCTAGTCCCTCTGTGAATATTAAGAAAGATAATTTTCTTAAAGGCGGCCTCGTGAAGGTTTTTTTTTCACTTTTAATATTTTTATGAGCCGTGAAGCAACCACAACAAGATACTGTGAATGTTGTGTAGCTTTGACAAAGAAAAGAATTTAATCTAAATCCAGCGCATCAGAGTCGGTCGTTGCGGTATTAAAATGGATGCTGTGCAAATGAAAGTATTACACGGGGATGCGGAAGTGCGTCGTTTGAATACGCGGCCGGCTTTAATGAGTGTATTTATTTATCTTTCATTCGAATAAAATCCATGTAATGGTTCCTCTTTGATGTAACGTTTAATTAAATTTGTAATTAATGATTTTTTCTGTTCATTTCTCTTGACTAAATTTATGGGTTGAAACTTCTGTCATTCCTTGCTTGTAATTTTGTAGCTATGTTTATAATATTGAAATCAAATCTGATGTATGAAACTTTTAATAAGTATTATTTTACAGTTACTTAAGTTACATAAATTGGAATAATATTTTAAATCGGATCGAATGAATAGTTAAAGCGTAATTATAACATTAGTTAACATTATGTTTATTTGATGTTCACAGACAAAAACGTAACTGTATGGGACTAAGTCTTAAACAAATAAACGTCTTACATTATACTTTAATCGACGTCGATAGACCATTCGTTAAAAAGTTTCCCTTAAAATTACTGACACGCAAATGCCAGGGGGTAATTATAATTATATGTGTGTATATAGCACGCCCGAATGTATTCATCCGTTTAAAGCAATGTGATATTGATATTGTTCTCAAGTTATATAAGCCGATCACAAATTGATAAGAAATGTTTATTTTCAGGCGGAGATCTGGTCCGTCTTCATCGCGATTCTGCGCAAGAGCGTGCGCAATCTGCAGGCTTGCACCGACGTGGGTCTCATACACCACGTGTTACAGAGACTACCCCGGGCAGAGACAGTCGTCGCTGGTAAGTTATTCCATTTTCTTGTTGGTAGCACTGTACTGATGACAGTATCCATGAGGATAGACCCTGACCATCAGACATCATAGGTTCCTGGTATATGAAACTGTTAAACTGTCGTTTGCATATTCTCACTTCTTATGTTGTCTTGGTACTACTGAGAATTCACGTGGAAAATAATTTCTAAAGCGCGTTCTTGCTTTAGGGGCGAAGAAACCTTATTGAATGAAATCTTTGCAACTTACTATTGTTTTTTTTTTCACAAAATTCAATTCGTGACAGAAAGAGATGGTATCGTTCATTTTCTCTCTTCCTTCCCCGTATTCCTGAGAATATTAAAAAATGAACCCTGTATATTCCCGAATACGTCATACCTATTCGGTTCTGAGACCTTAGTATTCATGAGAAATTCATTTAATCCTTTATGGTAAGTAAGAGATTTTTTACTTACCATTAAGGATCATAAAATCGACAATTCGCGGTGGTTACTACACAAGTTGTCTGTACATACTCGACTCTTTTTTAACAATGTCGCACTTTATGATTTAGATAGATAATAATATTATGTGTACTTTTGATGATAAGAGATGGGTGGGTATCCCCGAATGAATATGTGACGGAAAGGGTTGAAGATATTCCCACAGATACTAAGGCAACAGAAATGCTTAAGAATATTCCCCAAAACTCCCATATGATCAAGGTTAAAAAAAAGTTTTAAGAAGAAGCGACTGGATGAAGAATAATAAATAAATCTTGGCCGTTTTTCTTTACGTTGCATTGAGGAGAAAAGGGTTGGGTGGTTTTCTCACAGATACCAAGGCAACATAAAGGGCCTGGGAACCGTCTAAGAAATTCTGTTCTCAGAGTTTTCTTAAAATTCCCAAACGGATCAGGGAATCAGAAGTGGTAGAGATATGCGAATTGATTGTCAAGAGAAAACTTAACTCGCCGGTACTTCACCGTCTTTCATTTGTAAATATATTTGTAACTATGATTTTGTGTACAAAGTATAAATAAATAAAAAAAAAAACACTTAAATCAAAGCATGAGAGTAAAATATAAAAAAAAATATTAAAATATTTACAATATTCAATCATTTAGTGTTAGCGCTACTACAATATTCAATCAATTAGTGTAAAAAACTGGATTTCCTAATTGGTAAATTAAAACAAATTCTTTCTCGTAAATCTATGTTTATGAAAACATAATAATAATTAATAAATTAGCTTTCAACGATCCACTTAAATATAAATAATCAATGTTATCTCTAATTAAGTGTTTTCCTTTTTGTTGTTGTAAATGACAATTACTATTGTCGATGGTCTAAGCTGCGCTTTCATTACTCTATAGAGGAAATAAAGCAACGTAAAGCTGCGTGCGTTGTAAATGACGCAGGAAGGCACGCGTAGTCTTTCTTCATCCTGCCTACCTATTGTCATAAGGATACTTATGCACCTCTAGTACATTTTTTTTAGTTTTGCACAACTCCTTTTGTAAATCCTTCTTTGACTTTCTGGGTGATTTTTATAAGAAACGCCTTAAGTTTGACGCATGTGAATTATTCAAGACAAAATTGTTATTACAACAAAAAATAGTTTAGAACAAATGTATTTTATAAATGAACATATTTAAACACTCATTAAAAATAAATAATTAGTATCTGAGAGGTTTAAGCTATGTACAATACCTTTGAAATCTTTTATATAATTTACTTCCCTAAGACTTTTGTTAAATTTAATGAATAAATGTTTTAAATAAATAACCTTTCGTTATAAGACCTAATTTTTTTGCACAATGAATCAATTCCCTGAGGAGGAGAGGTAGATTCCGGGGATTGTTGAAACGTGCCGCCCCAATATCACCCTGGTCGCTAACAATAACAAAAGACTACTGGATACAGGGAGTTGTAATTTTTTTTTAAATGATCTTTGCTGCTTTGAATATCGCTGTCCTATTCCGCTTGTATATAATATTTCTATCGATGTTCCTGTTAATGTTTGATCTCCTAGTATCAATGGGAAAAGGAAACCATAAAGGTTGGATGTTACGATGAGGCAACAGTGACCGGGACCACCACCACCTTCGTTGTTTGGCATATATTCTATAATGAATAAATTAGTAATCACAATCCCGCTTGATAAAGAGACAATATAATAAGATTGAGTATGTACTAGTTTTCTTGAAATCTGACGGAAATACTGACGTTGGTAATTTGGACCAGTCTTAATAGCGCACGTTTCCACTATAAAGGCAATTTTAAACATTTCATTCAGACGTAAATTAAGCTTACCTTTTTATGCTCAGAACTTTTTCTAAATTTGAATATTTTTCTGCTGAGTACAGCACAAAACAAAAATATTAAACTTACGTTAAAAGGATGGAGCTCAATGCGTTCACAAAAAATAAAACACCGTGCAGCTATTACTGCGTAGTAATTATTTACAATACATTATTTAGCGCGCGCTCACTTCTGTATAAAACTGCCGTAAAACGAGAGAAATGCTCGTAATTCTTCCCGAAAGTGCCATAAAATTGTTTTGTTGAATAATATACATTGAGTTTTAACATAAATAAAGCAAAAGTATGAAAGGATTTACAAAACAAAATACCTATATTTTTTTATTATTTATCATCCCTATTTCTGTGTATAATGACATTAAACCATTATTAGTAATTGCTACTCGGCTAGAATAAACCCGATTCGGCAAAGATGACGACCCAAATGGTGGCTTTAGCGCAGGAACTTAATTTTACTACTTAGTAAAGTTTTGTAATGAACTTGTGATTCATACAAAGGAGAAGTCTTTGTAACAGGGGCGAGTCGAACTCTCGCACGAACGGTTCAGTATCATTATCTATAAAAAAATGCGTTTGTTGTATGGGAGCCCCCTTAATCATTTTATTATTTTTTAGTATTGGTTGTTATAGCGGCAACAGAAGTACATCATCTGTTTCAACTATCTAAGTATAACAGTGGAGTCTTAGTAATAGGGTTCTGTTTTATCTTTTGAGTACCGAACCCTAAAACGTAATACTTGACCTCATATAACTTCCAATCTCAGGGTTCCAAAAGTTACAACTAAGATATAAGAAATATACTGTCACCAGTTATTTAATCAAAACCCTTTTTTATTTGACATAATATATATGTACATACATTAAAACACAAGTGCGTAGCCGAGCTAAATCTAGCCGTGGGTTTAGCACTGGCGTGAAATCGCGTCTCGATACAAGGTTTCTTATCTTTTTCTCCGAAAAACTTAGATGTTTTATATGAAATGCAGTGCAAACCCACGGTAGGACCAACATTGTCAAATCGTAAAAATCAAATTAAGTCGAACCCTTGCGTAACTCGCCGTTGTCAATTCTAGAGGTCAAGTTTATGTTCAAATCGAACTCGAGTCTAACATTCTGCTGTATGTCCCAGCCAACCCACTTGTATCATCTATACATATTTATTACCTTACATAATCTATCTTCTATCTATCTATCATAAATATCTTGAATGTTATAAAACCAAAAAACAAAATAATCTTACAAAACATTTAAATTAAATAAAACCTTTTCACATTGATACACAAAACTTTTATTCTATCGAAAAATCGCGCAATTCAGTTTATGTGGGTTTGAAGCATCGGCAAATAACAAAATATCCGGCAGCCGCTGTTGCCCTGGTATATTTTATTTTTTTTAAACGCCCGTTTACGCGATATCTGTTTTGCGGTAAATTGTGTACAGCGTGTGCGACAGGGGGCGCGCTGTTACCCCGGTCGAATTACCATTCTGAACAGTTTTGCTTTCATTTAATTCGCGCTTTTTGGTGTTACATGTAAATTTGTTGTGTTTACGGTATTACTGTTATAAACATAGCAACAAAAAACTTTAGTGGTTGGAGTGTTGTTGATCGTATAATTTGCACTTTCTCGAACCGCAATTCTCAGTAATATTTTATTCAAATTATGACATTAAAATTCGTAATTGTGTAAATATCCTCTGAAATCCCCAGAGAGACCTTTTAAACACTTTTATAAGCTTCTCTTCTCGAGTCCTTGATGATTTTGGAGCAAAGTGAATTTGTCAAATCATCGCTAAATAAACAGTATTTAATTTATTGTATGCAAAGAAAATAAATTCAAGGGCCTAAATAATAACTAAGAAAACGAATTTTGACTGTAACTGATTTGACCGGGCACATTAAGAAGACCCTACCTAATGTAGCACTTAATTTAAAACTTTTTGCATGCAACCTTTAAGCAACTTATATATACCCTACCCACTTTTATGTCGTCCTAGTAGCTGTGAGAAATTTCCTTAACCCTTCTGAACCGTCACCGTCTTACAAACGAGCCTGGAATGTGTTTCAAGCTGTCTTTGGAGGTAAAAAATTGCCATAACGGGAGCGAGCATATGGTGCTTTTTTCATACATTAATATTAACGGCATACGGCGTTTTGATTTCTTAAGCAGTTATAATATCCTGGTAATTATGAGAATTACAGAAACAGGGACTGGGGCGAATACGGGGCTCCACTTTGGGTCTCTTGCAAGCCGGTTTTGTTTTTTTTACGAAATAATCCAAAGTGCTGATTATCTTTGTAACGAGTTAAGTTCATCAGTTTCAGTGTTTATGGGGTGTAAGAATGTTTTTAATTATACAATGATATTGTAATATCTCCATTCCAAGTTGCAAGCGAAATTAAGAGATCCACCAGTGTAAGGCGTAATGGTCGCATAAGTAACTGGGGCGTAGTTATCTCTTAATGCTGCGCGGATCTACTTAATTGCCTATTTAGATTTAAATGGAATCGCTATTTTATGTAATGGTGCAAAATATACGTAACAAAATCCGAAAAGCATCTTGGTTTCTGAAAAACCCAACGTTCGATTTGTAGAGCACAGTAGCGAGTAAAATAACTGGCTCATAGAGTTTTGTTATTTTAATTTTATTAAGGCACATTACGCATTTTTTTTTATAAGTTTGAGATCACTAACACGTTCGTGTACAATCTTGTTATTTATTCGGAAACTATTGTACATTATTTCATAGAAGAAAATTTCATTATCAGCTTAACTATGAATCTCAATGTTGTGAAATTTAATTGAAGCTGCTAGCTAACAAAGGGTCAATTGAAGGGTATATCCTTTACAAAACGATGGACAAAAAAGGACTTGTGTGACGCTGCTTATACCCTGTGGTGCTATGTCGTGTTGTGTACGTGCACCGTAGTTTTTACTACATTAGGATCGTAATTTATTACGTCAGGTTGAAAATAGGCACAACAATAAATAATGTGAACTAAATGAACCCATATCCCTAAAAAAATTAGAACAGGATCAAAGAAGAGTGAGACAGATATTCGATTCCCTGTTGTAAGAAAAATATCAGTATATCTTCATTCCAAGAAAATTGCTCGCTTTACATTGTACGCCTTTTACGACCTATTTTATTATTTATGCGGACATAGATTTCAATGGAGAAATAAATCTCTTTCAGAATATATATCTTTTATTGGATTTCATCGTAATTCATTGGATGATAATAATGTTCATGCGTTGTTTTCACCTAACAGGAGAAGATATAAAGAGGAGTCAGCTTCTCCTTGAATTTCATCCCTGGCACACTTAGGGTCTTTTTAAATCTTAATAGGAACTTCCGTATTCCCGAATGCGACTCGCCAGTAACTATATTGCTATGCCTGTTTAGTTCAATAAATGAGAAACATTGTTTTCATTTGAACAGTATTTGTGAAGAACGAAAACCCAATTACCGATAAGCTCCCTTAATCTTCGAGGGTAACAAAGTATCCACATTTTCTTATCACGGATTAACGTCTAAAGAAGGAGGCATCGTCTCTGTTGTGGGTTGTCTCTTTATTTATTTTAATAAACTAAGATTTTTACTCAAGATACGTAACGAAGCTAGCATAACGTAAACCTGGTGGCATACGCCTACCCATAACGATTCGGCACAAACAAAACCCCAATTATGCTAAGGCGTGTTGAGACATGTAGTTATGTCGGCCTGGTCTGACCACGGTAAAGTTTACACGCTACCGCTCTTCAATTGAAAAACCTTTACTTAAACAGTATTTCGTTGTATAATCAATTATTTACATAAAAATACTTGCGTTTTACATGACACACGACATGAAAATCAATTTTATTGTCATTTCTTTAATAATTATTAAAAATACCGTGTGTGTGAGTTTTTATAACAATTAAGTTTGAATTTATTATTATTATATAGAAGCATGTACAACATGATTTAAAGTGACTTAGAGTAAATTAATTACATTAAGGGAATTCACTACTCAAGATTTTCAGCGACAAGACTTCCGAGCATTTATTTCAAACAAAGGCAGTGAATTACAACCATTACTTTCATAACAGCGTCCAGTAATATCCGCTGCTCAAATTAAACTCTCGTCCGGCGCGCACTCAATCCCGGACTTCCCGTGATTTAAGCCGGGATTAGTCACCTCGGCGATGCGCGGGATTACTCTTGAAACAATATGGCGGTCATTCCGCGAATTCGAAGCCGGACTTTTCAAGAGCCTTTTATTTTACGCTTTTTATATAAATGAATTGCGGAATAAGAACACTCCGGACTTTATGATATCCCAGTACTAAGATAATTTAAATTCGCCTACCTGCTCCAGCTTGGTACTCTGCGTGTTTAATTTATTTAATATAAAGTAGCTCGAATTGAATTGACACGCTTGAGCTGACCTCATAGAAATATTGAATGTTGCATATATTGCATTGCAGACATCCTGACATACGGGATATTTTTTCACATTATTTTCAATGCGAGGAAATGAAAAGAAAATCTTTGAAAGGGCGTTTTTAATTAATAAAAATATTGAAAACCTGGTTGCACATCTCGGCAACATTTCATATACATATATAAACAAAAGTAGTGTCTGTCTGTCAATAGATCTACTCAGTACGAATACTCTGTCAGATCAAACAAGTCGGTCAGAGTATCCGTTTAAAATGAACGAGCAATGTTTATACAAACGTTTTCAATTCGAAGCCGGTAAAGTTTTTTGTTTCGACTGCGAACATTCAAAGCGCGGCCTTTTGTGCATCAAACATCGAATGCGCTGTAATTTGCTCTAAACGCGGTGCGTTAGAGCCATCTCTCGCTGAAATGGTTTCACTCGCATTTCCGCAGCAGAAATTTCACGAAACTCCACAACGTTGCTGTATATTCATGTTTCGTTTTATAGGGTCATTTCATAGAGTTAAATTTGTTATCACTTAAAGTTGTTTATTTATATTTTGATGCACATCTTAAAGTAGTACCATTAAAAGCAATTAAAAATTAATTGTTTACCAAAAATCTAATATCTATAAGTACTGTATAATAAAGGTTAACCGCTTTAAGTCCATGATTAAGGCTGAAGTGACATAGTTGACTAGTAAGAGAAAGGATTAAGATTGGTTAATCCGTACTATCCAAGTGTCTTCTAGATTAGCCATATCAGCACCTATTGCTGTTAGCAGTTACGACCCTACATTACGCAATTACGTGACTAACGGATTATCCGGGAAGCGCTTAACCGGATCCAGTATAGCATTCAGGTCACTCCTTGCATACCGAACACCGGCTAGCTCTCTGATGAATTATTAATTCGGTCGAATGGCTAATTTCATCCGACGCTTAGCTCCGTCGCGTCCGTTGCACAAAGCCTAGGATTATGTTGGCGCGTTAATCCGTAGATTAGGTTTATAATTGATAACTAATGCATAATCACAATGGATCACATCTCAACAAAGATTATAACAGGCCAAATCTCCACGATAACATTTTTATGACTATTCTTTCGATTTCGAAAACATGATCTGTACTTGTCTGAAATAGCTTACACTGAACCATAGTCTAATGAAAAACTCGAGAATTCTCATACTTGTTCTCCATGATATCCAATTGTTCCTCTTTAAATCTCATTTCGAACTCCTTTGTTTCAGATTTGCTCATCGAAATGCTTGGAGTACTCGCCAGCTACAGCGTCACAGTTAAAGAACTCAAGCAGCTGTTCAACGCCATGAAAGCTGTGAATGGCAAATGGGTATGCTGGAAAATTATTTAATATTTAATTTAAGGATCTATGATCAGAGGTGGTCCTCATTTAAATTCAGTCGTTAGGTAAACGATTTGTGCCTTTTGCAAATTTTTGGATTTGGATACGAATCTGACTTTAAACTTTTGGAGTGTGGATATGGGCATGGCATATTGTGATATTTCGAAATAATTACTATTAATATCGTAATTTAGCCATTTACTCTTCGTCGGTTTGTTTCGAACTCGAACTGCGCTCAAAACACACAAATGTTGAGAATTTTCTGTTTCGTTGGTCAACATAAACACGAAGTAGACACTCAGTTTTCATCATTACGCGCCTGCCGCTACTGTGATTTCAATGCAAAGAACAAAGAACATTTTATTAAATGTTCAGTCAGCATTCACTATTCTTTTTATTCTGTTTATTTACAACCTCTTATGAACTTCTGTTAGCCTGGTAGAATTTGTCCTTTAATGCGGGGCGGATCTTTCTTATTATCACATCATACTCCCTTGCGTTTTTTTTAATTGATTGTAACTTATAAATTATTCTAAATACAAAATGAAACTTTTTACTGTTACAAAGAAGGCGGGATAGTATATCGTTCTCGGAATTTCCAAGCAATTACACCGACGTCTTTTAGAAGTTGTTCCAAAGTGGGATAAGATATGGCTTGTTCTAAAACTCGATACAACTTTGAGGTATTAGAGAGAACAAGTCGAGACTTTACGCCAACAACTTTACGTCAGGCTGAAAATGTATATTTAAAAAGAATCAGCCAGCGCGGGTCTACCGTAATTTAAAATAAAGTGGATTTGGAGTATTTGTATTGACAATGTAAAGTAAATAGGTAAAGAGTGAGGTCACATCCTTCTTAGAACATAGTTAACATTTAACTGGCAGTTAGTAATGTTTGGCATTGTTTCAGCCACGCCACTCTGCTAAACTACTCAACGTGCTCCGCCAGATGCCGCATAGGAATGGACCGGACGTTTTTTTCAGCTTCCCCGGACGGAAGGGCTCGGTAAGTGTCTAGGTTATATACATCCATGCATCAATTTTCAATAGCCTATATGTGAAAAGATAGCCTAGCATAAGTGCTAGGCTATCTGAGAAAGTAGGTTGATTCTTACATGTACATAAAAACATTTATCTCTACAATTGTCATCAATAATAATATCCGCCTATCACACAATGTTATGTTAAAAATCCTATTTTTTTGACATCGACATCTAAAAATTTAGATTTAGTTTTAGGTCGTTATACATTTTTAAATTATGAATGACGTATGGAATATTTTTAAAATACGTTTTGTGTAATTTTTATTGTATTACAAAACGTAAAGTAGAGTAATAAAATCATATGCACTGAACTTTCATCGAATGATATTCATTTAAAAGCATATTTAATTATTAGTGAGGAATTTGGGGCAAAATCAGGTTCAGTGCTAATCAAAAAAGTGTATTTTACAAATAGGAACAAAAAGTGTTTGGGTTGGAGGCGCCGGGTATCGATCCCGGTACCTCTCGCATGCTAAGCGAGCGCTCTACCATCTGAGCTACGCCCCCTGTTGCGTTGTGCAGCGAAATTTACACACTGCCTGTGAACTTATACCGTTACAAATACCGCGTGCAAGGTTACGTAAACTATTTGGTTGTAGAACACGTTCACACAGCGCTCGCAGAACTCGTTTATTATATAATACAATATAATTATGTTTAACTAGCTGTTGCCCGAGGCTTCGCATGCATTCATTGCTGAACATCCTCAATAAAAATGTTCGAAACTTGATTTCGCCTATAATAACTATACCTTGGTGTACTACTCATGTCAAGTATCAAAATATCAAAAACATTTTATTGTTGTGTCTTGCATTACCATGGAAATCTAGATTTTATTTTCCTATTCCTCTGTTTTTTTTTTTCAGGTCATAAAGTACACCATTGACGTTTTCTGTTCCCCTGACAACGTGTGTACAGCTTAACAAACAAACAAATTCACATTTGCATTAATATAGTCAGGATGTGTTTTTATAAACAGCAGTTTTTACTTGGTATATAATTATAGATCATTGTAAAAAAATATATAATATCAGGTAAAAATCTCCTTTAAATACGATCAGCTTGGGACATCGACAAAGAGTCGATTCTCCAAAACCGGTGAAAGTTGAATTACGCCAGCAGCCATTCATTATCAAGATATTTTAATTAGCAAAATTTGTGAACGACAGTCGCTCCCCACTGCTCGATAAATTGCCCAAAACCTTCGCTAAAGGGTCGGCCTTTAATAACCCGCCCTCGAGCGCGAGCAAAAAATGTTGGCAAAGATTTCAGATAATACAAGCGGATTAAAAGATTTCTTTTAAATCACGATGTAAGACTCGAATTAATTTTGTGGCAGCGATGTTTTATATAAAATACTCATTTTACGTCTTTTAAAACAATTCTTAACGGAGCAGACTATTGCTTGAAGAAATGATGGTAATTGTTCGTGTTTTCATTTTCATTATATTTGTTCATATTTTATTTAATTGACCAGGTCTCGAACTGAAAAAGCTACCTACATAATATTAATATTCTTCGCTTAGGAAATATAAGTAGTGGTGTAGAAAAAAGAAATGCTTGTAAATTATCTCGGCAGGTGAATCATGTGTTCACCTAAAGCGCCTTGCAATAGCCCATTCAGTTGCTCGTAAGATTTATTGACATTGTTTACTCTGAACCATGAAAAATGCTCGACATTGTGGTGAGGCAGACAACAAACAGGTATAAATATCATTTATTCCGGATCAATTGACGAAGTTGAATATATATGTACTAAAATATATAAAAGAACAAACTGACTGACTGATATATCAACGCACAGTCCAAGCTACCCGGCCTAGAGACTTGAAATTTTAAACAGATATGTATGGTTATTACGTAGGTGAGCATTTTTTTAGGCGAGAGAGGATTTTTTCTAAATTCATCCCCTAAAGGTCTAAAGTAGGGGATGCAATTTTGAAGGGAGAAATTCTTTTAATTCCAATGTAAGTTCCTCAGATCTATACGGTCAATCATATTTCAGCTTAGGCTGGACATTCGTCGGTTAAATTAAATTGCACGCGAGGCATAGCTTGTACAAAATAAAAGGAACGAAATTTTTGTGAAGTAAATCTGATCTGCGTCTCGTCGGATTCCACTAACGTATTGTTTATGCAACACATTCCTTATTATTTTTACTGTCTGTACATTTCAAACCGGGTCAAACCGGGGTAATCATTTGCTAGGTTACCGCCATCTTTGGTAAAAGGCCATAGTTTTATTGAAAGTATAACACCTCTCGACTCTCCAGAGTTTCCCCGCAACGTCCCTCAGGAATGCCGGCCGCGGCTGAAATATGGCTACAATGCTCGCACGAAGTTTCGTTACAGTTCGAACGGAATTTAATTCAAATTTCTCGCCACGAAGCGAACGGATTCGGTAACAATTCTTCTTTAATGGCTTTCCGATGGAATTGTTGTCGCTCTGCGGCGCCGACTTTGTTTTGATTGAAATTTTAATTACAAGCTCTGTAATAAATACGTTTTGCCCTGGTCCTGAATAAAAAGTATTCGATTGCAATCTACTAAGGAGTAAAATATCGTGCGGCCGATGTCAAATATTCATAGTGGAATCTACGATAAAACTCATTTTCAAAATCACATAGTAACTGATATGATGGTCGACATTTCACGACTGTACGTTTGTCGCGTATCTTCAATCCCCGTACAACTTATGGTTGTTGACAGTTGAATTGTCAGATAAATAAAATAAATACACGCCCGTAACCCTGAGGGGTAGGCAGAGATAATGTATTTCCATTCGGCGCGATCCTGACACACCTCTCTACATTCATACATCTACGCATACATGCTCGTCGGTTATGGGTGCTCCTTATATCGCCATTTTTTAGTAAGCCACTAATCTGATCGATAAAAGTTCTCCTAGGGCGCCCCTACTAACACTGCCACTCACTTTTGCTACATAAATTTGTTTAGTTATTCTCTCTTCATTCATCCTTTCAACATGCCCGAACCACCGAATCATACCTTTCTCAATTCTAGTCACAACGTCCACTTCTAAGCCACACTTTTCCCTTATAACGCTATTTTTAACCTTATTATTCA
>JWHW01026795.1:208366-222247 GCA_000931545.1 Papilio glaucus
TCATTCAGTAACTAACTTGTAAGTCCTCAGCGTGACGCAAACATGACCTGGTCATCGGCGTACAAGAGACATTTTACAACTAGCTCACCCATTCTTAATCCACACTCTTCGTCTTTCAAAGCTTTCAAACAATCATCCATAAAGATATTGAACAGCCACGGGGATGTTACACAGCCCTGTCTTACACCTTTATTGATGTAAACCAATCTGAGTAGGTCCCGTTAATCCTAACACAAGCAGTAGAATATTTATAAAGATACTTCAATGCTTGTATAAGGTCACTGTTCAATCCAAACTCAATTAAACTTGACCACAGATCATCTTATCAACTTTATATTAGTATAAAATACATACAGCGTATTGTTCTCATTTTCAAGGCTAAGTTCATAAACGACGACATGCCTTCAACTGAGCCACTGTTGTCGCCTTTAACCTACGAATCTAAATAAGAATTATTTAATAACATAATATAAACATTTTCTCTTAATCTCTGACTCTAAAAATTTAAAAGGAGGCGAGCTCACTACGAAAAGTCTAAGCGGTTACACGGATCGATACCAGGCGGACAGGACGGCTTAGGGGTATCGTTTAAGCGGCCTCCTTATTGGCAATTCTTATTCAAATATGGGCCGGCGGGCGTAATCCTAGTGACATACTGGTCTCTATCTGTGTGTTCGCGTTTTTTCTTCTTATTTATCGCAGCCCCGCCCGAGGGTCGCTCCATTTCTCTATGTCGCGCTTATCCGCTCATCTGACGGCAAACTGACGCGTCTTAACCTCGTCTGATCTCCTATTTAATGGAGGATGGTTTACGTATGACTAGCGTAGCTTTGTCTTATTTGGATTAATTAGTTTCGTACATAGAAACATTTTAAAGTAGAAACTGGCGAACGAGTAAGTAGCTCTCCTGATATCAAGTGTTACCTACTACCATCATCATCCACAATTAACAGAACAGTTACAGATGCGTTGGCGCCTTTTTTCTGAAACAGAGTGGGGAATAATTAAGGAACAGGACAGAAGGAGCGAACGAGAATACAGGAAATACCTCTACTTGACGCGGTATTTTGATAATCTGATAATAGTAACAGATCGATGCGAGGCTCGGCCCCCTTGAGCACCCTCAAATCGGAATGCTAAACGCGTAATCAGTGGCAGCCCAAGCCCCGGTCCCCTCTCGGGGTTCCTTGCACCCAATCGCTCTATGGAGCGTTCGCCGAAGCGACCTAAGAGCTCAGCGGTAATAATAGCAACGTAACGGCCCGAACCGAGGCTCCCAAGGGAGTAACGACGTAAGTTACTCTTAAAGAGGTTTAGGCTAAGCGCCTTCTGAGCTCTGCCGTCCCAAGTCCGTTGTAGCTATAGGTGCCTCTTCCAGGGATTGACAAGGCAGTCAAAAAAACTAATCGGTATTCTGACGATTCGTAGCACCCCGGTCAAGCTGACCAATTCATACAACACCTATAGTTCTACTAGCTCCCTTGTAACAAAATACAAGACTTCACTTGTATAGTATCTTTAAATAAAAGAAAAAGGTACCGTAAAATGGTTGTAAGCGTAAAAATTAATTGTGACACAAAGTACTCCAGTTTGGAAGATTTAAGTGCGCTAAGGCCCGTAGTTATCTTTCGACCGCTTGATGTAGTGATAAATAGTCCTTTTACCCTTAAAGGGTGCTCCGATATTTTATCTCAATTCCCTACTTTCGGGCCTTTATTGAAGGCTATTCATTTCTTTGTAATGTCGTGCTCTAAAAGGCCCTTCTGGTACAGACGTTAGTGCGTTTAAAGACAATAATTTATCTTTAGTAAAATTGAGAATGACAGTTTCTCTTTACACTTTTTATTGTTTTATACGATATCTTGTTATTTTTGTAACCCTCTGTATCCGTGAATATCTAATAAGAAATGTTGGCTTTAAAATTATATACAATATGACAAGGATACTTGTTCAGATTATTCAGACCTTTAAAATATTTTTGTTTATTACTTTATATAATAGTCAATTTTAAAATCTTTCACACGCTTATTTTAATCTCACTGAAGTGTGATTTAGGGAATTTAAGTTTGATTTAACTCTTAACTCACTTCCAAACTTAAAACTTTGCAGACTTATCAAGGGTGACAATACATTATTTTTTTCTGCGTTTCTAGTTATAATTTCTACTTTTAGTATTTACTATTTTTAGGAAATAAGTAAATTTTCACAGTAAACAAAAACCGGACGTAATGGATGTGATATGGACCGAATGTAAATGCATACAGCACCAGCTTTTAAATCAATAGCTTTTATATAAACCATTTCTTATGTTCTTAAGGATTTTACATGTAATGCAGCATCACATCATACACCTTCATTTAGTGTATTATTTGCCTTGCTACTCAGTTTTCAATTAGAAATAAAAAGTTTTAATAAGAGATCTTTATCACTTGAAATACATATATGTTTTTAATTATATTACAAATGTTTTCTTCTTCGCGTCCGTCTGTCGATAAATTATTTTGACCTTTTATTATATAAGTTTTTCTACGATATACATATAAATAATAGTTATTGCTTCTGATAATCGCGTGAGGCCGTGTCATATTTCATTGAGAAATATGGGCTGTGAAGGCGGTGATCTTTTATCCCATGATTTCCTGGTGCTTTGGCTTAAGGATAAATTTGTAGGGTCGCGTTGTAAATAAAAAGTTATACTTTTTAACGTAACTAAAGAAAAATATATTTTGTTATCTATCCCCCGGTCTCTTTGCTTTTGAAAAAATACGTACAATAAATGCAGTTGATAACGGTTTAATTAAATAACTATGAATTACCTGTAGGTAAATGTCAAAAACTTGTTATTGGTTGACACGGTAACACCCTGTACTTAGTGTGTGTCTCTTTTAGGTCTCTCATATTTTTTTCAAACGCGTCAAAAGAAATATGAATTCAAATTGACTCTAAGGAACTCAACGCAATGGTATTTTATCATCAGCAGTACTAACACACTGCCAAGTCTCGTGATCTGCTCATATACAGAACCCACCTATATACTAAAACCAGTATAGTAAAATACCAGAATTTTGAAGGTGAATCACTTTTGCTATCCGATTTTAAGCATATTCTAATTTATCACTGCACAATTTCTTTTAATAAATTGTCATGTATTTGTAAAAAGATGTCGATTAAATTAAAATGCAAGGCGGATGTAACCGCAGGTCACAGCTAGTCTCTTATATAGCTAACTTAACGATATGTATCGGTCACCTAAACGAACAAATACGGGCTACTAAAGTTTGTCGACTGCGAAACGATCATGGAGTATGTACATGTAGGATCCCGAGGGAGTCCAACTTCGCCTCGTAACTTGTAACCGAGTTAATAACGGGTACATATTTAACTAGTTCTCGCCTTGATTTAATACGAAATTAGCGGGCTACTGAATTAGTTATAACTTTATGCTATCTCTCTTAGTTACGCCTGAACTTTGTCGGTCTGTTTGTAGACCAAGTTTTGATGAGTTATTATTGTGTGGTTCTGTGGTGCAATCTGGTTTTTTATTGCCCCAATTAAGCTTTTTTTAAAGTAAAATGGTGTGTGAAGTTGTTAAACTGGGGACATTTCATTTTTTTTAGAAAAACATGTTTTCCTTTTCAAACTCTTTATATAAATTGATTCTAAGTACAGATTTGAAGTAGAAAATGGTTTAGAGTTGACATAGCTTAAACTACTATTAGTATACTCACGTTTTCTCGTTCACGTTTCTCGTTCTTAATAAATCCAGCTATCTATATATATATAAAAGGTGGTGTGTGTGTGTGTTCCCTACAGACTCCGAAACGGCTTGATCGATTTCGATATAATTTTCAGGAAAGGTCCAAATTGGTGGATCCTGTGAAGTTTGGGAGTGATCGGATCAATGTAATTAGTGCTACTCGGGCGGAGTTGCTTTAAGCCTTCATCAAGTGTCTGTATTTCGCTCTGTAGACGGAAACTACGAAAAATGAGTAGTGAATTAAGCCCGTAATACAGTGTGTGTGTTTTTGCAGGCGATAGTGCTGCCGCCCCTTGCGCGGTGGCCGTACGAGAACGGATTCACCTTCACCACGTGGTTCCGGCTCGACCCCATTAACTCCGTCAACATCGAGCGGGAGAAACCTTATCTATACTGGTAATTAAATATATATTTACACTTAGAAAACATATAGTTCCACTATAAAGACAAAGATTCATAAAGAAAGCATTGCGTGATAACTTCATTGATGACAAACATTTTATTCGTAGACTTCATTGACGATTTACAACGGAATTTTAAAGAAAAATAAAGTACTATCCAGTAAATTCTCTGATTACATTAAATTAATCCCGTTAATTGCCGGATGACGTGAAGTGAAAAGATGTTTCTACTGATAAATCTCTCTATACCTTAGTATTTAATATTAAAGTCCCAACTCACTTTTTTCTGTTTTAATTATTTATAATGTATGAACGAGTATGAATGTATTCTAACTATATATACATGTTTCGCGTTTTGATTATATTTCTATGACTTTTCGTTACGTTAGATCCGTACGTTTGTTTCTCTCAAGTATGGGTATGTAACAGAAAAGTTTTGAATGAAGTACGAAATAATGATACACCGCAGGCGAGAATGTACCGCATAATACTCAAACCTAGTTACCAAGGTCTCATGAGCGTAGGGAGGTATGAATACAGAGGGGGATTTCGGCTTTGGGGCTACAGCGCGAACGTTGGTTCAAACAATTCACTTTGCGAACACCACAGATGCCAGATGTGTTAATCGTTATTAATTTTGATACCCTGGTAGTCACAATAATATTATTGCTTAATAAAAGTTATGATTTATTTTTATATTATTACGATAAAATAATCTTGAATATGCTGCAACAGCTTTAAACAACAAGAAAAGAAAAAGATAATTTTTAATAAACAATTGTAAAGTAATGATTTTTAAATGATATTTATTTCTAATGAAAGGTTACTTTGAAGCTTATTCTAATCCTCGAAAAGTAATTGGGACGACAGAAAGGGTCGTAAATGTAAAGATAACTGTATAATTTAATTATGTTAAAACCGTAGTTAAGTCCTCGCGCAACAAATTGAATGAAACAAAAAGTTTTTATTAATGAGCCTTGAAAGCAACACTCTTTCTTTATAACGGAAGGAATTTCGTTTTAATTAGCGCGGGTTGGCGCGCTCGGAGACCATTCGAACATTCAATTAATTATAATTATTGTTATTAAAACGACCAGCTACCGTTCCGAAGGTCTAATGAAATTTCTTATAGCCGTATTAGTTTGTTATGCTGTATTAGTATGTTATTAAAATTTACTGTTGCTTAAACAATAAATTTTCTTGCTTTAAATAACTGTGTAATTCTGCTCATTATCACCATATTGTTATTAAAAAGGCAAAAAGTTAGACTTTAAAACAATAGCACCAAAGCTTCTAACTTTTAGATTATACGAAGATTTTACTAAAATTGTTTTACATTACGTTAGATATGTCTTACTATACTTTTACGAACCTTAGAATTATTTATCTCTTATTTGAACTTTTACTTAACTCAAGAAATTACTAACGTTTTACCTAACTGCAGTTTCAAGACGAGCAAAGGCGTGGGTTACACTGCGCATTTCGTAGGCAACTGCCTGGTGCTCACCTCCATGAAGGTGCGCGGCAAGGGCTTCCAGCACTGCGTCAAGTACGAGTTCCAGCCAAGAAGGTACATATCATTATAGTATGCTCTTAATACAGAATGTACTGAGTGTCAGGCTCAGATAAACGTAAAAGGACAATTATTTAAGTTTTATCTCATTAGGATTTTGGGATGTTGATGTAACTTCTGCGGAACTAATTTGACAGTTCCGCGGAAGTTACAAAGTTTGTATGAATGGGCTGGCGCGGCCGGTGAGGTCCTCACAAAAGATAGGCCTGAAAATGTAAGCATTCACACCCATAACCCAGAAGAGTGGGTAGAGATAACGGATTTCTACTCGGCACGGTCCTGGACCCTCTCACCTCTACTACATTCATACAAGCTCGTCGGTAATGGGAAAAATACTTTTTCGAGATGGCGAAATAAGTTTTACCTTAATCAAAAACGCCACATTAAATTCAATCATGTAACATTACATTCAGAGCAAACATTTCTTGTCCAGTGTCCCGGAAAATAAAGATTTTCAATACCAAATATTTGTTAATAAAAATAAAATGTACATGGGTATCTTAGACGTCTTTCCTTACTAATCTGTCGTCCCTTTTTAGTTGCGATTGACCTGTATCTGTGATTCTCTATAAATAAAATAATAAATCCATACAGATGGTACGCGATAGCAGTGGTGTACATCTACAATAGATGGACAAAGAGCGAGATCAAGTGCCTGGTGAACGGCCAGCTGGCCTCCAGCACTGAAATGGCCTGGTTCGTCTCCACTAACGACGTGAGTATCGCCTACGAATTTACTGTAAAATAGCTATCAAATATTTACTAAAATTTATGACTTTCTCACACTCTACTAGCCTTAATTTTTCTGCTATGACCAATCAAACTGAGAGGACTTTACAAGACACGACTTTACAACGTATCAAGGGAACCAGAATTGTAAAAAAAAAATTGGCGATTAGAAATTTACGCCAGTGTGATAAGCTTTTTCAAGCAACTGTGTTAAAGGTCTAAATCGCCATCACTAATCTTTAGGGGCATCCGAAGGAGATATCTTTCGGCGAATGAACACTTTTGAATTAGTGTAGTAGTGGCGATTGAAATTATGCATAGTCTTGGCGTCTTTTTTTACAACCTTTTCGAAATATATTCAAATGAAGAAGTAGATTCTAAGTACAAATGTAAACTAAGTTAAATAAGTTGCTAAGCTGCTTCCATTAGCATAAATCCTGTATTTACAGAGTTAAGTTCCCATTTTGGTAGTTTACGTACGTGCCTTCTTAAAATCATCTCAAGTACCAGGCGCACATAACTCGCGACAGCTTATAGCCCTAATACATTTGGTGCTTGCGGGAACATCGACATGTCTGCTCGTCACGACTCACGTACGTACAAGTCGTTAAGGGCAATTTATTATCGACGCAGTATGCAAATTCGGCATAAAGTATGCGGAGCTCATAAAATGTAAGCGTTAGGTGTTTTAATCTTATTGATTGATATGTGACGCGGTGTCGAGATTTGATTAAATATCAGAATTTACCGTTTTAAAACCTGTTACTTTTACCTAAATAGGTACCATGTATCAATATTTCAACTTCACCAACTTATAATACAAAAATACGGTGCTCTTTGAAACGTTATCCAAACAATGTGTGAACACAATGAGGTCCTTTGTGCCATGGCCGGGCCGAGTCCAGCGCCAGGTGGAATTAGTCCCCGGGCCGCACGAGGAGAGTAATTACCTTTCATCGTGAATAATAAACGACGGGTGCGCTGCGGCCCCTTGATTTTTGTGTGGAACCCTCGTCCGAGTTTTGTTTTAGTTGTAACATTATTTCGTCGCCACTTTGATATGTGGCCGGCTCGAATTATTATGTTTGTTTGTTGTTAATTTGTTCTAATGTAGTGTTTGTTTTGTACAAAGTTTAATGTTAACGAAGGCCCGCCCCCAGCTGTGCTTCAATGCTTTTATTGTATGAACTAAATTTACTTTTAACGTAGTCTGACTTCGTGTAAACGAGTGGTGGTATAACAATTTACTGGATGGATTGGTGTTCGTGTCAAAATATTTTCGAAAAACAGTTTTTTCACTTCACTTTATTCCGATGAAAGTTTAAAAATAGTAATGGCTGCCATGGATGATAAAATGACGTTTGTTTGTTTAAAATCATATGTTGATGATCAAATACACCTAGGAAGTTTGAAGGAATGCTTCAAATTTCCTCACAAGCCGCTTCGGTCGTGGTATTTTGTAGCGGCAGTCGACTTGTCAGCCTTACCTCGATATTATCTTACGAGCACACTCACGCACTTATTACCTTACCCTCGGCATAAACATTAAGCCACTCTTAAGCCACATCTCCGCAGTGAGTGGGAATTAACATAGCGTTACGTCGTAACGAATTGTACACCGAGTAGTAATTGAGCGAATAGACGTGGAGGATGGGAATAAGGGTGAGGGGAGGAGGTACAAGTTGGTAGGTTACGCAAGAGATAATAATATCCTAAATAATTTACAGCTGCTATATTATACAGCACTTAAATATCTTTATGAGTCGACGAATTATGAATTCTACGACTGGATTCAACTGGCTATTTATTATCACATCAAAAATAAAATACCGAATGTGTAAATCTATGCCTTTATATCTTAAAGATTTTACAAAATTAGCTAAGTTTTTCAAAGATCCAACAAACATTTTAACTTAAAAAAACTAGAATTTACTATCTGCTTTGTTAAAACAAACAATTTTGTCTAACAAGAGATTCCTGTAGCTTTCCTTCGCTAACCCGTTAACCTCACTTTATGAGGATGAACCTCACAAAGTGAGGTAAAAGTGAGGTGAAAATAAAGGCGTCGCGCGAATACCTCACAAAGTGAGGTATTCTCGCGACGCCTCTATTTTATTCCCTAATACATTCCTTGCCGTTGCTGTAGTCCTGGTACTTCGTACCACATAAAACGCCCCCAAATCGAGTTAAAAGCTCTTCAGAGAGCTTTTGCCGCGTGAAAAGGACGTTCAAAGAAATTACATCGCGTTTGCTCTCGTCACTTCATGCTATTATTATTTTTTATGTTTATACGCAAGCTACACTACTATGAAGGCTATGTTTTAATGTTTATTGCCTTATACATAGTATATTTAGAGGCGTAACTTTATCAAATTTGTCTTTTTAACATATCAAATAACTTTTTTTAAAACCTACAATTTCAAAAATAAAGTACAACACATCCGATTACGTCACAAAAAGCTTTATTTATTACATTAACCGTACATATTTCTTTTACAATAATTACACAATGATAGACAATGGGCTGGGCATATCGTTGAGGCATCAGCTGGGGAGGAAAATCTTGGAATAAAGGACAAGGATATGGGTACCAGAAGTGTGGGGTGCTCTCCTTTCAGATGGACAGGAAAGCTAACAACCGCATACTGTTGAAGGCATTGTTGAAGGTCTATGTCCAGCAGTGGGCTGATGCAGGCTGATGATAGAGGAAATGATTCCTTGAGAACTCTTTTCCAAAATTATAAGTACGACTTGTAATAAAGACGTCTTCTTTGCGAAACTAAACGTACATCTGATCATCATCTAAGACGTTGTTGTCTTAAAGTAGCTATTAAATAAATATTTAATTCGCATCAGCCGTTCGACAAGTGCTACATCGGCGCGACGGCGGAGCTGGACGAGGAGCGCGTCTTCTGCGGCCAGATGGCAGCCATCTACCTGTTCGGCGAGGCTCTCACCACGCACCAGATCTGCGCCATGCACCGCCTCGGACCCGGATACAAGGTACATTGGTCATACAGACACCTAATATTTGATCACAGTGTTTATCATTAAGTAAAAACTATTCTATTTAGTAATTAATTATTCAGTACTGTCGTAAAGTATAATGGATTCTTTCTGTTTGTAATTGTCTTTGAAGACAATTTTAATTATTTTTGACACTTAAAACTATGTGGCTTTATTAATTTAATGAATTATTATAATAACGTATCGATGTTTTGTTTTCTGCTAACCTTGGAACAACAGAGTCAATTCCGTTTCGACAACGAATGCAACATCAGTTTACCGGAAAACCACAAAAGGGTGAGCGAGACGGCCGCGCCCAAGCTTGAGTACGCTGAATCCCTACCCGATCCCACCGATCCCAATCCCGAAGCCAATGCTCCTGACGCTTCTGAAGATACCAAGGCAACAGAAGAAGAAGATAATGTAGTAGTAAAGGAGGACTCGACGCCTAGAGGGAGGAGACTAGCGGATGAAGCGCGCGAAGTGGCCGCGGCGCATGCCAACCTTCTCGTAGATATTGAAGCATGCAAGCGTGTAAGCATGACGCGCCGCTTGCTATACGTTACAGTTTATATGTTCATATTGTGCTTTACATGCAGCCAAAATGATACCTAACGAATACTTGAAACTTACGACGCAATAAATCTTAAACTAGTTTAGTCTTCAAAAGTAAAATTGTTAGTTTACAAACACAATTATAAAAAGAGAGAAAGGTCAAAAATAATGCCATTAATTAGTAATAAAATAGACGTATCAGGAAGTCACGCGGTCCAAAGCAGGGACTGCTGTAAGGACAAGAGTGAAAAGCTCTTAAATGAATGAATCTATAATGAATGATGAGTTTAGTCTGAGGTTAATTGCTTTAAGTCTCAAGTAATCAGTTAGATATGCTTATTCACAGCGATTGTGTTTGTTTCACACATGTACTACATCCATTGGTGTTGTCATGTCCGGACAGGGTCAATTCCGTTTCGCGTCGGAGTCCAGAGTACCCCTACCGACCACGGAGGTCCGTGTCGATAAATACGGTGACCTCATACACGATCCAACGCAGAACATTCACGATGTAAGATACACAAAGTATATTTTCTAATCACGGAGATCGTTGGAATTAATAAAATTCTAATACTGGCTGTTTTATAATGGGAGTTAATTTTTTCAATGGAAACATTGCGCATGAGTAATTAACCGTTTTTTTTTTAATTAAATTTTTCATAAAATGAAAAAAATGCATAACCATTTCTATTATGTATTGAAAGATTTCAGACATTTGTATGTATGTATTAACAAACCATATAAACTTGCAAGGTTGTTAACGGGAACGGTGTGGGACAGTTTCAGGAGTGTCAACTATTAAAGTTATAACGAGAAGATTTGGTGTAGTTAAATTAATGATCTAGGATCATTGAATTAACTTGTTAGAGAGAGTTTAACGCCGTCGGATTACTGGAAACTTGTAAAACAGAATTATCTTAGTTTACGTTCGGTATTACTTGACTATTTCTATCGGCACGGGTTACAAGGAAGTAATAAAATAAATTCATTTGAACCTTAATTAATACTACACCAATAACACCATTCGGACAACAAAGTTAACAAAAATTTAATGTTAACAATGATATTATCATACAAAAAGTAACAGATATGCTATTAAATTAACTTATTAACAATAAGGGCCTCTTTCACAATATCCAAGTAAAGTCCATAATAAGCAACTTATCTGACGAATAAAGTTATCTTTGGCGTTTCACAATCTCTCAATCTGGTTAATAAAGTGCCAAGTAAATTATAGGTTTGATCAACCGTCAGCTAAGGATGTTATTGGGCGGTTATAGTTATTTGACAGAATATTTATTTGTTTCACATTTGCATTAGCCATAAAACGCTTAAAATAAAAATAATCGATTTCTAAAAAATGTTTTTTAAATGTTTTAGCGAGTCATTAAATTAAAAACAATGATTTATACTCTCACATGTTCCGTCAAAATGCCACGTTGCCATCTCTAACTTACAAGTAACAAAATGACATAAACTTTGCTTTTGAAACGCAAACTATTTTAACGGGAAGTTTTATTTGTCAATTATTTATTAGGCACTTTAGTCAGACTTTGTGAAACAGGCCCTATTTGTTCTAAAGGGCTCACCTTCTCCCATCTATACCTCGTACTTTCTCATGAAAATTACAAGTACGCGCCGACTTATTGGAATACTTTCGTCGACAAATAATTTTCATTTTAATTTGATCTGTAGGCACCGTTTCATTTGCTACGGGGTCATCTGTTTTACGTACATTATCATTTTGTCCTTTTTTGGAATATCAATTTATTATAATTTTTATTATAATTCCCCGAGACAATGAATCTTGTCTCTTTACTTTGACACTAATGTATCTTCAGCACTTTAAATGAAATTTGTTTTTGTACTTGTCTGTAGTGTTTGTGTTACATCGAATAAAACTTTGCTAAAGGCACGCGAAAGATGTTTCCGAAGTAAGTTCAAACAAAAGGCTTCAAAGTTATTGGTCCCGAGGCCCGTGACGGCGGACGCGCGCTTTTCATAACCGAACAAAACCGGGTAAAGTTTTATTGAGGAAGTGGAAGAAATTTCTGATACCAAAATCCTCGAGTTCGCTCTCAAAGTTTAGAGAAAATTCAATATTGACGTTGTGGCGACTTAAACCAAAAAGTAAATTCTTAAAAACCATCATATGATTTATATTTTATACAGTACCATTTGATTCATATGAACTTACAACCCACACCGATAGCTGCTAAATCCAGCAACTAGGCCCCTAGATTACATTAGGGACCTAGAATTCTTTTTTACTTTTAGCTCAAGATCATTCGGATCGCGAGCCCTGTATCAAATGAAGCTGTAAGAACCGTCAATAAGGTTACCAGCAACGAGCTCTCCGAAAATTGGTATGAACTTACAATGTGATGTTTTAAAAAAAACTATCGGCTAAGGCGATGCCCGGACATTACCTAGTAATAAAAATTACCTACAAAATTTCATTTCTTTTTTTTAAGGGACGTATTTAACGCCTAATATTAAAGTTATTTAGAACAGCTAGATTATTTTTCATTAGAAAAGTTATACCAACACCTCCTCGTGGCCCAAAGACTTTCATTTTAACATCAAACTTGTCAAGTTGTGGAATTTTAAACGACTTCAATGTTTCCTTCTAACGGACAATTTCCTTTGCTTGTAAAGTTTATTATTTGTTGAGAAGAATTTAGAGAACAACGCCAAATTTTAAACAATTGTTTACAGCTTTTTTATAAGAAACCCATGATAAAATCACATTCAATCTCCACTCATTGGACTGGGCTTCGGCATCACATCTTCATACGTAGCGAAATTTAAGAAGTATGTTAGGTGTGACTTTGAATGATAGGATTATAAATAGCGTTATAAGGGAAAAGTGTGGCTTAAAAGTGGATGTTGTGACTAGAATTGAGAAAGGTATGCTTCGGATAAAATATCGAAACAAATTTATGTAGCAAAAGTGAGTAGCAGTGTTGGTAGGGGACGCCCTAGGAGAACTTATATCGATCAGATTAGTGGCTTACTAAAAAGGGCGCTATATGAAGTACCCATAGCCGACGAGCATACATGCGTAGATATATGTATGAATGTAGAAGAAGCTTACGCTCGCATTCATCGCACATTACCATATTTTTTGATTTTCGTTTTTATGTACATATAACTTTGAAAATGAATTTAATTTTTCGCCCTCAAATTTCCAAACAGAACTCAAACTAAAGCGTAGGCGTTCCGCTAACTTTATCCACACACACACACACACACACAGGAAAACATCTTAACAAACTTACTTATTCCTTTTGTGTTAACGAGTAGTGTTACCAAATTTTACTCAAGGAGTTAATTTGGCACAAACCAGGCATTAAACAATAAAAGGGTACATTTTTAATTTTTAAGAAACATCTAAAAATATATTATAGGAATCGAACCCAGGGCTCATGACGTACGATCAAGCCTATGAAGTCGTCTTTAGGAAAATAATGAAACAAAAAATTGTTTTTTCCCGCCAGAGATTCTATCAGAGTGCGTTCAGAAATCATAACAAAACGTTTTTATATCTCTTTCATTTGTATCTTTCTTAAGATTGCATACTTTTCTGTCGGACTGCAATATTTCAAAATAATTATTTTCTTTTAAAATACTTCAGCATTTTATCTTGGAGTAGAAAGTCTAAAGTATTTTATAAAAATGATGGAAGAGCATTTCAAATTTAATTGTTTTTCAACATAGAACATTAATTTTTTTCACATTAAAAGGAATAGTATTTCGTCTCTTATTTAAATATAAATATCAAAATCTCGTGGAATTTCGTTGGGACGTCGCGCGTCACTCGAGATTTCTTTTCGCTTCATCACATTGAGAGAATACTC
>JWHW01026795.1:226612-247821 GCA_000931545.1 Papilio glaucus
TCCCACTTTACTCACACAAAAACAAAACTTGCACAATATATTTTTTTAAATATATCACGTTTGGTTTTATCACATTACAACTTGTTTCAAAATGTCAAAAATTGTTTCGAAAGATATTGAGAGTATCGAACAACAATTTTCACACCAATTTTTTTTATTTTCTTTAAATTGTCCTTGCAGATTAATGCTTTGTACTTTTATTTTATTGTTAATTTACTATATTACTTTATAAGGCATAAAGTTGTTGTGCCTTGAAGGGGTTTTGCTTCGAAATCAAAGGTATGTAAGAAAGCACAACAAGAAGTAACTTATGCATATCACAATAAATCACTGCGTTGCACTCGGGGCTTGCAATTATAACAACGGTATAGACATCATTAAAAATATATATTCTACTGTGTATTTGAAAGATTACATTACAGTACAGATTTACATTACCTTTTGGAAATGTTACCGTCACACGTCGAACACGTGAAAGCGTCGTACAAATAAGATTGACAGTATTCATTATGAGTATGTCTCAAAACTCACTAAGAACAGATTTTTTACATAATATTCACACATACACAAATTGCCGTTGGCAGTTTCTTGACTACTTTTAATTTAAATGACTTTAAAATGACTTTAAAATAAACGAAAGCAAGAGAGCGTTACGCTAGTGACCATCGGACAGTTAAAAGTCTATGCTAACGTAGTCTTTCTGTCAATCGTTCGTGACGTGGCAGCTGCTCGACCACGTGCTGTTCAACCCCGCGCTGTGGATCCACACGCCGGCAGCGGTACAAGCCAGACTCTACTGCTACCTCGCGACCGACTTCCTGGCCGACGCCCACATCTACGGCAGCGTCAGGAGAGTCAGCACTGTCCTGCAGACTGTGCACACTCTCAAGTATTACTACTGGGTCGTCAATCCCAGGACCAAGAGTGGGATTAACCCCAAAGGATTAGGTAAGCAGTACATCCGCACGCCGGTCGCAGTTGAAGCTCGGCTCTACTGCTTGCAATACACAATAATATTTCAGAAATCATTTTGATAAATATTATCTTTATTAATTGTAGCCGGCTTTACTTATGTTAGTTAGTTTTTTAATACAATGATCTGTTAGAAAATTCCACGTAAATATTTTAATTTTGAATACAATTTAAGTTAATAACGTGACATTATTAAGGCAAGGAATCAGAGACGAGTTGATAAATGACCGGCGCTACTCCCGGAAACAATTCATCTACCCTAATATGAAGACATTATAACGGGGACGAGATGAGGGGCGCAGCGGGAGGGAGGCCTAAATCGCAACAAATTTGTCGTTGTCTGAGCGACTCTCGCAGGCTCGTTTACTAAGGCTTTATCACTTTTATTTGACGATCATTTATCTACAGAACATCTCTATTTGGCTCTAAAATATCGCAGCCTTTCTTTTTAGCTTTGTTTTGATTATCTGCTAACGATAAGATTAAATATAAATAATATTTTAAGAAAACTTTTAGTGATTACACTTTGAGTGGTGAAGACTATCTGTGCATCGGACTTGAAATGTAAAGATTAGGTTTCAATTCCAGTGGGCTTTTTAAGGAATTTATCAGGTTTTATGGCTTTATTTAAGACCTTTATCTACGGCTTTATAAAATGTTTGAAATTCTGAAAAACAACAGTGGTAGAGCCCGCAACAACATCTACTACACACGGCTCGATCAGTGAAATACCACCACCTCACGACCACAAGATAGGCGGGAAGTAGTATTTTGCGTTTCGTCTGATGAGTGAGGTATCGGATGCCTAATTCTGATCCTCTTCTCCTTTTCATTCTTTTCTAGTATAGAAAGGATGGGAAGGGGAAGAGCATTTGACGGTGGAGAAGATGAATAGGAAAATGATTTTTTTTCTGTCTATCCCCCTCCTCTGTCCAATACAGACAACGCATCTGCAATTCATTAGCAAAGCGGTGACCTATTATCGCCCTTATTCGTTTGTCTTTATATTATACTATAAGAAAGCTAATAAAACACATATTTTCATTGTTTTCTTTGAATTTCAGAAGGTCCTCGGCCCGCGCACAAGGACATCCTGACCATCCGCGCTTACATCCTGCTGTTCCTAAAGCAGCTGATCATGATCGGCAACGGCGTCAAGGAGGACGAGCTGCAGTCCATCCTGAACTACTTGACTACGATGCATGAGGTATGTTTATACCTTTGGGAAAATGAAAATGCGTTTCTGACCCGAATATAAAATGTTATTTAAGATTCCAAACTTTCATATATTTTTAGATAATTTGTACTAACTTTCTTTAGCAATTCAAATAATATTAATTATGTTTGTGGTCGGAGATGTTTTACGTAAGTTCTAAAGTTCTGCGATGTTTTTTTTAAATCATTTCTGTTATTTTTTCAGGATGAGAATCTTCACGATGTCCTACAGATGTTGATCTCACTGATGTCCGAACATCCCAGCTCTATGGTGCCCGCTTTCGACGCCAAGGTATGGATGTGGTATATATAGGTGTACCTCGTCTGTAGTATCGACTAAAGCGTCGACGACGTTAATACTTGATATGTTGCAGGGCGGAGTGAGGACCATATTCAAACTGCTAGCCTCGGAGAGTCAGCTGATCAGACTTCAAGCGCTCAAACTCCTTGGCTTTTTCTTGAGCCGGAGTACACATAAGTATGTAAACATATATTTTATTTGTTATTTTGTAATCATTTTGGTAATTTGGTTTTGGTTGTATTTATAAATAGTTTAAATTATAAATATTTATTTCTGTTTTATAGACAAATAGCATTGTGATAATATATGTAAAAAAAATATATATAAAAATGACAGAACACATGGATACCATTCTTTTAAATTACATAAGTATTTACTATCATAACTATTTATTTCCTCCTTATTGTTTGGAACCTAAATAAAAGAAGAAAAAAATAAAAGCTTTATGCAGAAAGTATATAAGATAACATAAGACCAAAGAAAGAAGTGATGTTGCCATCGTAGCGTGGCCTCCGAGCCCTCCGTAGAGCGAAACGCATCAAAATAACCTCAATTTTACACAATTTCGTAAGGTGTGAGCTCTGCCTTGCGTTGATTGATCTTTGTTGCTCAAATATAGTTGTGTGTGTTGACAGGCGCAAGTATGACGTCATGTCGCCGCACAACCTGTACACTCTGCTGGCGACGCGGCTGGGCGCGGCCGGCACTGTGCTCATGGCGGGAGGCATAGCTGGGAACGCTGGGGGCACCTCGAGTTCGGGGCTCTCGTTGCCCGTGTACAACGCGCTCTACGAGCTGCTCACTGAGCATGTTGCGCAGCAGATCCTGTACACCAGCCACCCGGAGCCCCAGCCACACTTTCGACTAGAGAACCCCAGTGAGATACATTCACATAGTTATCCTTTGCCTGTACCGCATGCAGCAAACTATAGTCTACTCCTCACTCTTCTACATGAACAAATGCTATATTACCCATAGAGACGCTAATGCATAAATTCTATAGATTAACTATTACTTAACGTTATACGTATTAAGATTTTATCCTACCTTATCTTATTTGAACTAATACTAAAAATTAAGAATTTCAATGCGTCTAATTTACAGTCGTTTCGGCCTATTATTTAATTTTCCGCATTAGATTCTGTCTAAGTACACATGCGTTGTACTGTCAGTATTGACCCTTTTAAAAGCCAAATTGATTTGTCAAATCTATATTTGATGTCTGAATAAGTTATTAATAAGAAAAGCTATTGATAACTAAGTCATATTTTATATTTTAGTGATACTGAAAGTGGTGGCGACACTGATACGACAATCTAAACAAACGGAACAATTGCTAGAAGTGAAAAAGTTGTTCCTATCGGACATGACGCTATTATGCAGCAATAACCGGGAGAACAGAAGGACCGTGCTCCAGATGTCGGTGTGGCAGGAGTGGCTAGTCGCCATGGCATACATTCACCCGAAGAACGCAGAAGAACAGAAGATATCCGATATGGTCTACTCCCTCTTCAGAATGCTACTGCACCACGCCATCAAGCATGAATATGGAGGTTGGAGAGTCTGGGTTGATACGCTCGCGATTGTTCATTCGAAGGTTTGGATCAATTGATTACATTTATTCAAAACCTACTGATTTAGCGTAACTAACCATTTAACTAACCAGTGATTTAAACCACAAATATCTTTTAAATTATTAGTGTGTTAAATATAACATTTAAATTGCTTTAAATATAATTCTTAATATTTACACACAGTACTTTACTATGTCTTTGAAATGGATTATAATGTAAAGTAACTTGGAACTATTAATTTTCCAGGTTTCGTATGAAGAGTTCAAACTCCAATTCGCACAAATGTACGAACATTATGAGCAGCGACGCGCGGACAACATAACCGACCCAGCAGAGAGGCAGCAGCGACCGATTTCTACCATATCTGGTTGGGATCGGCACACGGACGGCTCTGCCATAGCGCGAGTGGTACCGGATACTGACGACAGCATCGGCAGCACGCCCGTGACTATAAAGAAGCAAAATGTTCTAAATCACGCAGCACAAACGGAAATTGGCAAAGGCCTGTCCCTCAGAGAAGTCGAAGGCTGCAACTGTAGTAAAGTTAAACCGAGTGACAGTCACAAGAGTGAGGAGGAGGCACGGACTACAGAAGTGTACAGTGACGTGTGTAAAGTGCATAGCCCCGCGAAAGAGAATGTAAGTTCCGAAGCCGGCGTCGACGACGGTTGTGATAGTGTAAATAACGAAACCGAGCATGCGGTAGACGAGGCCGACCAACCCGACGATGATAAGTTACCCAGCCCCGAAAGCGAGTTAGTACAATCTATTATTGATAACAAGCTCTTGGAAAGTTCCGAATCCGGTATTGGAATAATCGACTCGGAGAATACTGACAAACCTTTGAGCCGGCAAGGCAGCCTCGATTACATTCCGGTTAGAGACGTAGGAGATAATCTTACGAAAGATGATAACACGGATAAGAGCGAAGGTATACCTTCAAGCTTGTCAGTGAGCGAAGCGGCTAGTCCTGAAAAAACAGCAGATATGAATATTATAAATGAAAGAGAATCAGAATTATCTGATCGGTCCGAGTTATACTTGACTCCCAGCGAGGCCACTAGTCCTAGAAGGACACAAGAGAAGACTGAAGTTAAATTTTCCGATGAAATATCTATCGATGATCCTAAACATATCGCTATTAACATTGTTAACGATGTTTTATCGATAGCTCTGGAAACTGTCAAACTGAAAGCGGACGATGACACGGATTCCGGAGCCATATCTGGCGGACTGCACTCTGAAGGTAATACGCCAAACGGCCGAGATGACTTCGAACACGATATGGAAGAAATGATTGATCAAAAACAATCTGTTGAAACGATCGCCAATGAACTTGTCATGGATTTAATATCAACAGTGGTTGCTAAAAGTGAAGCTCAAGAAGAGACGATATCCAAAGAAAATGACAGCCCTCGGAGAGTTTTGACTCCTGAACCCTCAGAGGAAGGAAATGTTTTACCTCTTGATGGAGACTTCATAGTCAATTCTGATACTGACGGACCATCGCAGGAAATGTTGTCAAGTAAAATTGCCGAAGAAAACGCGAAAAATGAGAGCCACAGAGTGGAAGCTGAAGAACATGAAGGCAATAAAACACCAGAAATTCCTCCTATTTCTACAATTAGTGAGAATATATCGCTAGCTAATAAAAAGGAACAAGAGCATGAAGAAGATAGGACTCGTGAGAGTGAAAGAGAGAAGAGACGCGTCAGCTTGCCTGGCGACAGCGAAATGAAACAGGACGGCATCAGAGGCGAAAACGTATCGCAAGGCACGAACACTTCCACTTCCCCAAAGAGGCCGCGTAGCGCCTCTACTAGTACACAAGTTGATTCAAATCATTTTGGTGAGTAGAGTTTTCTCCCTGTTTTAAAACAGATATGATAATATGTTAAACCTATGTTAACGTTCATTACTTATGTCATGTAAAAATCAATATTCCTATCTTTATTACCTCCAGTCAACTTGAGAGTTGTGGTTAACAATTTTTGTGCTCTATAATTTCATGTTAAGACAGTATATTAGGCATGCCGTTATCTGTTATCCTGGTTCTAACTTATATGTGTTTCTACAATAACATTCTACTTATAAAATTAAAGTTGAGCATCGATCATTTCAGAGTCCAGCCGTCCGACGAAATGCCACCGACCGATGTTTTCGCCGGGCCCGACGCGGCCGCCGTTCCGCATCCCGGAGTTCCGCTGGTCCTACATTCACCAGCGCCTGCTGTCCGATGTCCTGTTCTCACTCGAAACTGACATACAGGTGGCGTTTCGCTTATTATGTCTTACCTTATTGTATAATGTATGGTAAAAACGAGACTATTTTATCTACCGTAATATTGCTGTTATTGTCGACCGTAGGACTTAACGTAAATTGTCTTCAATCTATTTTATTTGTGTTTAACTTCATCCTTGATTTTATTCGTTATTGGAGTGGTGTACTGATTATTCGACTTAAACTCTACCGTCGTGTCTCCTTTCGTTAACAGTTAAAAGTCTCACTTGATGTTTGAATTACTTCGTGCTTAAATTACTGACGAGTTGAAAAAAACGCTGAAGCAAGTTTTTCTCGCCCAGAAAATACGTACAAGTCATCTCTCTATTTCAAAAGACACCACTTTATTGTTTTTACTAACACTATCGTAATCAAACTCGCCTTACATTCCAGGTGTGGCGCAGTCACTCCACCAAGTCGGTGATAGACTTCGTGAACAGCAGCGAGAACGCGATCTTCGTAGTGAACACCGTGCACCTCATCAGCCAGCTGGCGGATAACCTGATAATCGCGTGTGGTGGTCTACTGCCGTTGCTGGCCTCTGCGACATCGCCTAATGTAAGTGTTTGAATCTATTAGTTTAAAAAAATAGATGAAAATAGTTGTAACAATAATAAATGGGGAGAAATAGGAAGAATTTAAGCAAGTTTGTTTGTTTATATAACTGATCTAATAGACTTAAATAGATAGAATATATGTTATGATTAAACATTTTGTGTAACAGTTTTAAATTTGAATAAGGAAATACTGTGTCGTGACACCTATTATGTCTGCATTTGAATGTGAGTGCAGTTGAATTGAAATGAAAAACACTGTCCGTCATGGCGTAGGTGATAAGAATTGGTTAAGCTGTTGATAAACTAACCTACCATTGCTCCACATCACAACTTAACATCATGTGGGATTATGGCTTCTATATGTTGTTTATCTTCTAGAACGAGCTGGACGTGATCGAGCCGACGCAGGGCATGCCAGTAGAAGTGGCAGTGACCTTCCTGCAACGGCTGGTCAGCATGGCCGACGTACTGATCTTTGCGAGTGCTCTCAACTTTGCTGAACTAGAAGCAGAAAAGAACATGTCCAGTGGGGGAATATTAAGGCAGTGCTTGAGGCTGGTACGTAGAGATCAGAACTATCATTTTAAAACGTTGATTGATTAATCTATAGTCTCAAAAGTTGTATAAAAAATTGGTAATTCACTGACATTATTAGTGAAATATACAGTCTCAGTATAATAATGTATTAACAGTTTATTGAGAACGTCTTATTTAGTTATTGTTTTATATTTTACTCGACTTCTTTTCATTATATCTCATTTCTTAAATATTAAATAACTTTTATTCTACATCATATCCATCTCTTTGAGTATTGCCTGGTAGGGAAATTATAAGTGCTTTCTTTAGACAAATCGAACGTGTTACTTCAATAGAACCGAAATTACCGTCGGTCAGTAGAAAGTTTCTGCATATATTAGACTATCGATTTTTCTTCCTAATATAGTTTATTAGCCTACGAAAAAATTTATAGACAATAAACTTATTTTAGTATCTTAACATAAATCAGTCGATGTTGATTAAATTATGTAGTTTTAAATAGAATAACGTGGGTAACATGTGGCGCACTACCGTGGATTGCACGCGATGCGCGGTGCATTACACGTGATGCGCGGTGCATTACAAGTGATGCGCGGTGCATTACACGTGATACGCGCGCTGCGTGCTGTATTACACGTATTGCAAAGCGTATTGCAAGTAATGCGTGACGTATTGCAAGTACTACGTGACGTAAACGTACACGTGTAGAGTTTTGGTTACATGCTGTATACTATTAGTAGTAGTGTGTATTCGTAGCTTGTAGCCAGTAGCGTGTGCGCAGGTGTGCACGTGTGCGGTCCGCAACTGCCTGGAGTGCAAGGAGCGCCAGCGCTGCGCCGCCGCAAGAGCTTCCAGGGCTCCGGACTCCCCGGCGCCGAAGGTAAGCTACCACTAACAAGTTTATACACAAAAAAAACTTTAGGTATACTTCTAGAGAAAGTGGTACCTAGTTTTCAAGGAACAAATGAGCCACGTACCAGCAATGTTTTTATTACACTGATATTTTGAAAACATATTTAAAACAATATTTTGAACATGATTGCAACACGTTATCGTTTGATTTTATTGTTTTTTTTTGTATTTGCCTCATATAATAAAAACTGAACATCAGTTACGGATACACAGTTCGTTATAAAATAAACAAATTAAGTAATACGCATAATATTTGGACATGTCAACCATTACTTCTGGCTCCACCACTCTTTTGATCGCAGTGTTGGGACTTACCCAGGTCCGTATATTCGTATTAACAAGTCATTTGTTGTTAATAATATATGTATATAGAAAGTCCATCAAAATACTTTAACAAGCCTATGAATCATCATCATCTCCTTGCCCTTTTCCCACTCTTGTGAGGTCGGTCTGCACAGTATGATTGTAGTCCATACTGTATAGGTTTTGGCTATAGTTTTTACGGCCGGCCGCCTGCCTGACGCCAACCCTCCTTGGGAAAAAATATAAAAAAACAAGCCTATGAATGAATAAAGAAATTACACGTATGAAACTTATATGATATATTTGCAAAATGTTAACAATACACATATGTATAGCTTAGCGTAGTATCATAGAGAGCAGTAGAATATTGTTAATATGCATGAAAGTGTACGAGATATCTTAGGTCTTTTCTAGGGTCTTTCTAGACACTTCTTATCTTATTTTTTTTTTTTCATGTAGATTTGATAGGAACCCAATACTTGTATAGTAATGTTCTTCACTCGCTACACGCTGTCTAGAGTGGTGAGCACGTTGCGCGGGCGCTAGGCCGTTATCAATAAAAACGAGTGAGTCATAAAAGCACCGCAGTGCACGCGCACGATGCGCCCGCTCATTAGATCCATGAGTGGGAGGGATAGTGAAATACTCCGCTATGCGCCGCTCCCACGTTTTACGACCCAGTATGTAACGAGTGAAAAACACTACTTTAGATAAATAGCCTGGTCCTAGTTACACGACAAGTTTATTTTGATAACACATAATTTTCATGTTTTCTTCGGTCGTTGGGTCAGTAACGTAGTAAGTGTAAGAAAAGATTTATTGTATGACACCGTCTCGTCGTTTATATTAATAATTTATAGTCTACTTCTAACTTTAAAATATTTTCACGTTAAGCGTATACGCAATTTATTGTACGTATCTGCGTATATGTACGTCCCATTGGAACTTTTGTAATTTTAATTCGTTTGTACACAACCAGAGCGTGGTGGCGAGCCTGGCTGATGTCTCCAGCCCGGTGAAGGACCCCGAGCGCCTGCTGCAGGACATGGATGTCAACCGACTGCGGGCCGTCATCTACAGGGATGTGGTAAGTTAGATTAAAATGAATGACTAAAAAAAATTTTAATAACTTATATTTTATACTATAGATGTGTTATATGCAAACAAAACAACCAGTCATTAGTGTCGTGAAGACGGTGACAGTAACATTCACACAAGTCGAATGGTGTATAAGGGATATAGTAATTATAAGAAAAAAGAGTAAACAAGAGTAGTGTTTGTCACTTACGCACACATGCACTTACGCATGAATGTAAACATATGACGTGGAAGTAATTATCAGTGCTCTGTAACATATTAGAGGTAGCCATCATCCTACTCGCATATAATACATACAATTTCACGCGTTCCTCTAACAGCTATTTAAATCTCTTTGTCATGGGCACTCCCTTAACGTCACCGTAGTAAGGGTGACAAAACGAGCAACCAGTCCATCCGGAGTTGTAAGATTGTTGCAGAGAAAAACAGAAAAAATGATATTTTATTTTCCTGTTTATCCCCGGTCAAATACTCTTTCCTTTGCTACACTTCCGTATTAGAACTGGATGTGAAAAGGAAGAGGAGTAGAAATGTAATGAGGCCTCCGGCACCTCACTTATCAGGCGAAACGCTAAATACTTCTACTTCACGCCTGTCTTTTGTTAGGCCATGGTATTTCAACGGTTGAACCAGCACATTCGTGCAACAGATGTTGTTGCGGGCTTGTATATCTATCATCATAATTATTTTATTTCTCGTAACAATTTAATTATATTTTTGCAGGAGGAAACAAAACAAGCTCAGTTCCTGTCGCTAGCGATCGTATACTTCATCTCTGTGTTGATGGTGTCGAAGTACCGGGACATTCTGGAGCCGCCGCACGCGCCACCAGACTGCGCGCGCCGCACCCACCACCACGACCACCACGGTATGCCACCACCATCACCACTTCCGACAACATTAACACTACATCATTCTTATTATATAGGGGCTCAAAATGATAGATCGTAATCGTAAGTACTGGGAGTACTAATACTATTTGGACTACGTGACTATCATTGTAAAGGATAATCAAATCACTGATTGTAATGGGACTGTTAGGACAAGACTCACAATATAAAAAACTGTCAGTTTCACAAAAACTATAAACATCTGAAATTAACTAGTATAAATGAAAAATTGATTTCGTGGTTCAATAAATAATGTGACACATAAGTTCATCACGATTTTTAAAATGACATCAATTCCGACTCTAAAATCAACCTCATCCCATTCACATTGAAATGCTTTCTAGATCGTCGGATGCCATTAACTGAGAAAACTTTAACCATTCGGTAACAAACCTCAATTTCAAGATTCTATCGTTCCTTAAATATAGTCAAACGAGCCGTGTCGATTTTCTCGGGAATTAGTAAAGCATGATTGAGTTACTTTGTGGTAATTGGCAACGAAAGAAGGCGGTAATGTTGTTAAAGTTTAAAAGTGCAAGACATCAACTTGTTAAACATCCAAATACTACAAAGAAACAAATCTTTCTGCTATATTGATATACATAATGAATTAAACGATTAAAAAATAAAAATCATTATTAGGTATGTAGCTACATACTATTTAATATTAAATTATATCAAATCAATGTAATGAAATACAACAAATCAAAATACAGTTTTACAGATAATCCGAATATTTTAATCATCCGTTTCAAAGTATTAATGAAACTTATCAAAAGGATACATTCACAAATGAATTTAAACCACATAAATTATATTACATAATAGTAATATTTAATAAATCAAAAGGATTTCAATCACTAGTTTTTTTTTAAATTAAATTTGTAGACATTTTCATCATTCATCTAGTAATGTCATTTGTTTCATTTATTGCCTGTTTTAGTACGTTCGTCGAGTTAATGATTTTGTTAATATGTTTCGTCATTTAATGATTTACTAGAATTATAATGAATGATTAAATTAATTAAATAATTATATTGTTAGTGTCATTCGGTGCATTGCCGTGATATCATTGTCAATTTTATGTTGCTTATTATGAAACGCTTAGTCGCACAAAATATATCAATTATTTCTACTTCAATCCATGCAACATTTACGTGGACCACAATTTAGTTTACAAAACACACATTAAGTTTAATTTACATATTGTCTCGGTCAAATATTCACGATGATTTATCAAAATGAAAGTATTAGATTTAGTATATTTTTGAAAAGTAGTTTGAATAGGTTTTTTTGATATTGCAAAAGACAAAATAAATGAAACTTCACTTAGTAAAGTCTAGGATGCAACTTTACTACTGTTCTCTAACATCCATGATATGATTAAATCAGTTATTCAGTTGGTATACTTGAAGTAATCGTACACGAGGCCGTGACAGTAGGTAACAATGCTGAGGTGTATCGATGGACTTATATGAATGTGTCGTTTCTCCTTTTTTTCACGCCGCTTGATTCCGCGACACGATTTGGGACACCTGGTAACATCGTCTGTGTTATTTGTACGCCCGCTACGACTGCCTACACACCGAAATAATGCACACACTACACAACCTGCGTATTGCTCGATTATATTATAATAATACATCTATCATTATAATTATTAAAACTACTATATGACTCCAAAATACTTCATCTCACTACGATATCCCTTTTTTGTCGGTCTTTTACATCATACATCTTAATTCCCAACAAACATATATTAAATATCCACGACTATGAATCGCTTATTATATCTTTATTAATCCTTTTTCTCAATTACATTTATCTTGACTTATATGTTTCAATCACCTTGCTATTTCTAAACGAACCATCATAAACACACCACTTGTCGAATCCCACTTGTGGGCTACCAGCGGGAGGCACGCGTCCGCTGTTCCCGCAGTGGTCGCACCACGTGTACCCGCAGTTCCTGCCGGGTGGGCACCCGCACTCCGCGCACCGCCACCCGCACGCGCACGCCCACAAGCAGTGCGCGCACTCCTCGCACGCGCACGCGCATGCGCACGCACGCATCGCTAACTACCGCGCGACCGCGGGTACGCGCAACGCACGCGCTCGCATCGTATCGCTTAAGGGATAGCATCTTAAATATGTCTTAGACTCTTTATTTTTGATTGTTTAAATATAAACGTCACAGACTGTTGAATAGAAAGACAGGAGATTCATTCCTAACATACATCGATGAAATTGGCGATTTATTGACGAAGGGCGATGAATATTCGTAACTGAGGAACGCGTGTGCGTAGATGTATGAACGTAGAAGAAGCGAGAGAGGTGTGCGAGGATTGTGTTAGACAAAATCCGCTACGGACTTGAGTTCTATTCATATTCATAAATATTTAGATAAATAAGAACCAGAAACAATAATATTTTAAAAAACAAAGTATATATGTCCTTTATTTTAAAAAATCTTAAAGAAATCCTTTCATTTGCTGACGTAAATATAATTAAAGCAACCAACAGGTTCCAAAATAAAGGAGAAAATAGTATCCCAGAATTATAAAAATGTATTGATGTGAAAATGTTATATTTAAACACTTCAAGTGTAAAGCAGTTAGGAGTTCAGTTAGTACATGACAACAATAATTCGTTAGCCATGCGATACGAGGCGGTGTACGATCGATGTTGTGTCGCGATCACTGTTTTGTCTTTAAGACCTAGACTATTCGCAAATGCCCTAGATCCGATATTCCCAAGTCTAGACTTACCCGCGTAGAAGACAAGACAGTGGTATTTCGGTCCCGCTTAAGCACCGCTGTGTTTTCTGTTTTTATTATAATTTGCAACATCATTTTATCACCTTAGTTTAGATTAGGCTGTGTGATTTTTCTATTGTTTACTTTCCCTTTTTTTATTACACTATAGATTAGTTTATTCTATAAGATTATACCCAGGGGCGGCTAATGCTGAAAAAATTCTTAAACAAATTTTTGGGAAACCAAGCGGAACGCTTTTCATTGTTTTGCATTCAAATCTAACTTTAACTTTTGCTTCGAAAGATAATAAGTAACGAACCTTTTGACGTAGTAAAATCCTTAAAGTCCTCGCTTATTCGAAGCTTTGTTGATGTTTTTTCAAATAATTAAAATGATCTGTTAATTTATTGTACTTTCCTCTTAGACCACAACGGCGATGACGTGGAATACGCTATGATTGTCGTAGACGAAAACAATTCGGCTATGAATGAGTTGGATTCGCCGTCGATTAAGGTAAGAATTGTTTCGCTGTGCTAAATAGATTCTTGTTCGTTATAATTATAATGTCTAATTTCCTCTGGCATGAGTAATTAGAATTAATGTGAGAAACGTCCGCATATTAAGTCCCCGCAGTAAACTTAAATGATTTCAATTATGTAGATTAATAAGTAAGTAGTATTGGTGATCAAAATATATTTTTAATATCGTATTTTTTTCAAATCTTATTTCATCTTTTTTCTTTTGTTTTAAATAACTAAATTAGTATTTCTATTTAATCTTGATTCTACAAGATGAAAGTAAAATAGTAAGTAGATGGGATATTTTACATTTTTTTTTAACAAAATTCAATAATATTGCTGCAATAGTTTTTCACGTTCAAGTTTTACAATGTATATAGTTAAAGTAATGGGCATGAATTTTGAATCAAACTGCTGTCTTCAATGTCCGTTGCTTAGTGATACCGATCTGACATTAGTGCAGATGTAGGTCTCCTATGTTCTGTAGCGTACAGTGCATGACTGTTAGATTGGGACCATGTTCGATTTCATAATGTTATTGTTTGGAATTTTGTTTTGCTATCACATGTCATTGGTTTTCGTTGTCGGTCTGCGCGTGCGTTAGATGTGTCGGTCTCGATGTGCCTTCGGGGAATGCTTTCATATAATTTCTTTTGTTTTGCAAACGCGTTAAAATATTTAAGGATGAGAAAGAAGACGGTGTGGCGAAAATAGAAACGACAACGGACGAGGCGAAGCCGAATTCAGGCGAAAAGTTAAAGCCGAGCGAAGAGAATGCCTCCCCCGCCTCGGAAAAGGAGGAACCTCTGTTCAAGTCCAGCCTCCGGGTAGCCCGGCCCAAGCCCAAGGTTAGTTTTGGGACTTGAGAAATCGGCAACTCGTTTTTCTATTAGATTGTTTCCTCTCTTGCGGTGGTTGGTGGTCTATTAGGTTTATTTTACTAACGTGCTTACTGTCTTAGTCATTAGAACAAAGTCCCCTTGAAAGTTAAAACTCCTTTTAAAATGAACTAGATTTTGTTACGACTTCTAATAGTAAATTACCTGTTTAGTGTTTTTATCTTTACAATTAACAACTAATTACGGCTACAGTTTGCTTTTCTTTAACTAGAAAATATTAAAAGATTTGATTTGAATGCTTGTGAAATCATCATGAATCAATGGATTTCATCCGGATGCCATGAATATTATTTAATATCTACGTGATTTCTTTATATACACTTGAATAATAATGAGTAAAGCAATACTAAACACATATTGTTATCCTTTTGTAAGCCTCCCAGTGCGAGGTCCAAAACGTTGTCGGGGATCACGGTATCCGTGGTCAACCTGGTTTGTACGACTTCATTACACACAGAGTTTTAGTGTGAACACACGCTCACGAATTACACGATCGGGTGTTGGTTTTACTGACGATTTCGGTTCATCACAACTCAACTTCGAGATAGAGAGAGAGAGAATACATGCAATAATCTGTCATTTCTTACAAATTTTTTCTTCTACCTAATTAAAATTTATAACAATTCGATACTGTCGGGTAATGGTTGTCAACCATTTAAAGTAACCTGGATTATTGTAGTTAACACTTAATGCCTAAATAATATTGTATTTTTTGGTAAAGATGTTACTGTTTTAATCCTCTTATTAATATAAAATAACTCATATATTAAAAAAATTGTTATTTGAAGATTGTACTGAACCCAAATCGTTAAACTTCGCTACGCACCCAGCTCTAAATAATGCTGATTGAGCACACAAGCTTGTCACATAAGAAAGTTCATTGTGTCAGGTACACATATGTCACCGACCTTGTACATTGCAAACATCGTCAGCTGATAATCTCACTAGCTATATTAATTTTAAGCTGACGGCAAATAGTGAACAAAACAAATCATTGACTATTTGACGTGTCAGAAAGTTTATAAACTATCAAAGTCAAATGGTCTAATTGTGAACTGTTACTTTGCTTGAGTTATTAAGTTAAAGTTAGGATGGAGGATAATTATAGGCTAGGTTCGTTAAGTTGAATATGATAGTTATATATAAAAATAGTAGGTATATATCTTAAAAAGATCTTTACCAAAGAATGGCTTTGTTGCGTTTGACAGGATACGTCTATAAGTTCTCGTCAAATCAATGATTCGTTTAGTACACAATATTCCGTTCGCTTATAATAGGTGTAGTGATAGTCAGATTATGAACTGACGATGTTGACAATATGACAGTGGCATATGTGTATACATCCAGTAAGAACACGCGAGGAATAGGCTATTGCTACATTCCCTATATTACGTATATATCCTTACTACTAATGATTGGATTCGACTACTAATGAATTTACTAATGATTTGAATCGACTACTAATGAACTTACTAATGATTTGATTTGACTTCTAATGATTTGACTCGACTACTAATTATTTGATTTTATTACTAATGATTTGATTTGACTGCTAATGATTTGATTTGACTACTAAAGATTTGATTTGACTGCTAATGATTTGACTGTTAATAATTTGATTTCACTGCTAATGATTTGATTCGACTACTAATAATTTTATTTGACTGCTAATGATTTGATTCGACTGCTAATGATATATAACTAGTAAGATAAAAAGCACAAGGCACAGTAACATGAGTACACAGTTTTACGCAATTTATATTGAATAGCCAAGTTAAATGATGGATTGCTTCTTCATACATACCTGTCACTCAATACTAACAATATATTTAAATATTAATGTTTGTAATATAAAATCTTTTATTAGTTCGCCTGTATATTTAAATCATTAAATACATGAGAACATCAGTATAAAAATTCTTGATATCTTTTGTATGATTCATTTAGACGATGATAACCTAAATAAATTAGTTTGTTTGTAATATTATTAATTAATATTTGACCAATAAACATCACGGATGATGAGTAATTCTTAGAATTTTTATTCCTAATTCGATGAATAACCAATTTCCTTAATGTTTAAACGTCTAAATCTGATTAAGAGATTCGTCGAACTTTATCGAGCCGGAGAGGATTTTAATGTAAATAGTTAAGCTTATGCCGTGTTACTCGGGACTCCTCTTAATGTGCAAAAAATCCTCAATCTTTCCCAATTTAAATGGACCTGTAAAATCCGCTTCTGAGTCCATTGGTCTAAAATTATTTAGAATTTTAGTATTCTGAACACCTTAGTACGGAGCTGATGAAGCCTTGGATTAGCACGTGTGTGTGTGTATGCGTGTATGCTTCGCTTGCTTTTTACACCTCAACTTGTTTCTCTTCTCTTCTTGCATGCTTCCAATCCTCACGTTTGCTTCTATGTACTTGTAAAATTTTATTTTGACTGAAATCTTTACTCATTTCTATTGTATTATGTATTTTATGAACACACTTAAAATGTTTATTTTTTTTACACTAAATGGTTTATGAAATTAAACTTTATCACCACCACAACAGAGCGTAGATTCGATCGAGGACGCCGGCTCCTTCCACCTGAACTCGACGGAGACAACAAACAATGATCCTGAGACCTCGAGCGAAATCGCAATGGACGATAATAAGCATCCGGTAAGGAAATCAGTATAAAATCTAACTGTTTACATACATACTAACAAAAACTACCAGAAACTACCGTAGTACCATCATCAGCCTGATACAGGTCCACTGCTAGACAAAGGCCTTGTCCAATGCCTTCCACAGTATGTGCTCCATCGTCTGCATCGTCCTGCATCGCGTCGCTGACTTTTTGCCATTCCTACACTTCCGGTCCCCATTCCTCCATCCGTGACCTCAATTCCAAAAAAACCCTCCCTCATCTAATGTCCTTAGCTCAACTGTGTGAGCGACTCGACCACTTCAACCTGCTGACTTTATGAATTACGTTGTCTATTCTATCCCTTAGAGAAACACCGAGCATAGTTCTCTCCATCGATAAGTTAAGTCCCTCTCTGATTTGGAGTAATTAAATCTTTAACAGTTTTTAGCCAGAACCAGAATATTAATGTATAATCATAAAAACCAACCGCAGGTGAGCAACGACGAGTCCTGGACGGACGTGAACCTGAACGAGGAGGAGCGCGGCCCTGCCACCATCACAGGGAGGAGAGACCACGAGGGCAACATACATGAAGGTTGGAGGACATGCATACCCCTACACTACTTTCATTGTCAACAGGAGTTGGACACTTAACATCAAACAATTGTGTTAACTATTTTAGACTAAGCTGCACATCACACAAATATATCAGTCATTAAGAATTCCACATTGCACATAGGTTTTTTATATATAAAACAAGATGGCAAACGCAACAAGCAACTAGTTCACCTGATTACGTGACCGCTACCCAGATATAACTGCAACAAGCCAATGAGTTGTAGATACGTTGCGTACCTATAAAGGACAGAGGAGAAACAGAAAAATAATAGTTTCTATTCTTTCCAGCAATAGGAAGGGGACAATAATAAGAATGGTAAAAGGACTATGATTAGGCCACCGGCACCTAACTCATCAGTCGAAACGCAGAAATACTTCTACTTGATACCTGTCTTCTGAGGTCGTGGTATTTGCAACAGATGTTGTAGTAGAGTCCGTACTGTACTTAAATAAAGTGAAATTTATGGAGGACTCCACTTATGGACTCCGTAACAGGCTTACAGATATCCAAGAAGACGCTACTGCCCTTCTTCGAGAGATTTCTATATCACAAGTCAGGGTTTCGTACTTTTCTACTAAAGTTTACTAGGAACACATGCTACGAATATTGTTCAAATAAATTCTGTTCGGCTATTAAAATGGCACTTCACAGATCTCTTAATTAAACATTTTATACAGAGTGGAGCATTTCTGTTTTAAGACACCTTATTGCTTTGACCTTTATGTGTATCTATGTATTTAATTGTGTCTTTCGACTTAATTATTGCGTAAACACGAAGATAAATTGAATATTTACGCTCCTATTAAGGTGTGCTGAACAAACATTTTGTATAATTTACCCGGCCAGGATCATCAAGATAAAAGAAATAATAAAATTGAGAGTAACACCACCTAGTCAAAATTATAAGAAAAACTCACTTAAGTAGAGATTAGCATATTTTTTTGGTTTTACATTATAGCAATACTACACTATTTACTTTTACTTTATAGTTGTTCTATTTTCCTCTTTCCGTTTCCGCAGAAATGGAGAAACAGATCCAGATGAGGAACGCAGAGCAGCAACGCCTGCAGCAGAGGCACCAAAGCAGGACTCTACAGGCCTCGCAACGCCATCTGCATCCGGTAAAATTACGCCTCACTATACACTCACAGTCTTTCTCGCTCTCATTTATCTTCTTCTAAGGCCACAGAGGGAGAGAGAGACATATTCTTTTTTATAGAGAGAGTTTTTTTTTAGAGAAGATGTTAAGTGACAAATGTTTGATTGTTAAGTTCATCTGCATGTTTTTGAATTCCAGGACAATGATACGCTGGCGGGACTCAGCGCGTTAGGAGCGGGTGAGGTGGGGCGGGAGGCGTCCCGTGAAGCCTCACTGACACACAAGCTGGAAACAGCCCTAGGGCCCGTCTGCCCGCTGTTGCGCGAGATAATGTTGGACTTCGCACCCTTTCTCTCCAAGACCCTCGTCGGCAGCCACGGACAGGAGCTGCTGATGGAAGGTCGATAATATTTTTCTTTTAAAGTAAATGGGAGTAAACGAGCTAGCCGGTCACCGGATGTTATGACGTCACCACTACCTATCAACGCCCAAAACTAAAGTTTGACTAATGAATGTTGATACTGAAATAGCGCCGCCAATTTAAAAAATAATCACCAATAATTTATGTAGAGTGCCCGAGTAGATAAGGAAGAAAGGGGGTAGGTATGGGAGTAGGATATACTACGGTGCCCCACACATGAAATGCAGTATTTATACTTCTACCTACACCTGATCACTAGTTCTGATAGGTGATGGGACTTCCTCGCTCGAGCGAATGAGCACAGTCTTACACAACACCTACTGGCTCTATTGTTGTTAAAAGAAATAACTTCAATTTGCAGGTCTGCAGACGTTCAAGTCGAGCACGTCGGTGGTGGAGCTTGTGATGCTGTTATGCTCGCAGGAGTGGCAGAACTCGCTGCAGAAGCACGCCGGCCTCGCCTTCATCGAGCTCATCAACGAGGGCCGCCTGCTCTCGCACGCCATGCGGGATCACATCGTCAGGTGAGCGCCAAACCTTTACTTATCTAACGCGGTCATTCAGGTCCAACAATCAAGAGGCGTTATTGTTGTTTTAAGCAGGAAAGAGATATAATCATATAAAATAATCATGCAGAGAATATATAAATTACTTACACGAACTATTTGAGCAGTGTAAACTGAACGAATCAGAAGCTCAAACCAAATAAAATAAAGGTACTTGACATGATTTTGTATTTATGTGCCATTAATAAAAACAACGTATAATTTCAGGGTGGCCAACGAAGCTGAATTCATACTGAACAGGATGAGGGCTGACGATGTTCTCAAGCATGCCGATTTTGAGGTACGTTTATGTAATTATTTTTCTTGTCACCTTGATTTTGTGTACAACAAAGAAACTGTCCATAATCAATGTTTTCCAGTTACTGTCACTAGATTTGATCAACGAGCGATAGAGATAACAATTCTAGCTGAATGAACTCCGGCTCGAAGGACCATTATGTATACGTCCTAGAACAGTGTTTAGTGGTTTACTTTTAAAATTAATTTGCACCATCGACAGTGTGTTTGCGCGAGCACAAGCAACGAGCGCGCGGAGGAGGAGCGCACGTGCGAGCGTCTCATAGCAGCAGCACGCCGGCGCGACCAGGCTGCCGCCGCGCGCCTTCTAGACAAGTTGCGCCACGCCGCGCACGCTAGGTACGCCACATCACATAACTTAACTATCAACCTGTAACTCAGGCTTAAAACTATCTGCACTGCCATAATACTGCCAAAATTATCTATGGTATAGTCAGAGCTACTAAGAGTATCCTCTAGTATGAAACTACGTTTTAAATAATTCTAGAAACGCTACTGTCTCTATTTAGTGAAGGACCACTAAATAGAGACAGTAGCGTTTTTAGTAATCGATGGCAATCAATGCATTGAAGGTTAAAATTCGTGCCATAAATGACATTTTTAAATGAACCCGTGTTGCACGATAGAGTTAACTTTACGATATGCTATTTCGGCAGTATTACGGGAACCGAAGAGGGCACTGGTGAAGGATTCTGGAAGCTAGACTCGTGGGAGGATGACGCGCGGCGCCGGCGCAGGCTAGTGCCTGACCCTCGCGGTC
>JWHW01026795.1:247827-280916 GCA_000931545.1 Papilio glaucus
TGCCATCCCTGCCAACACTGGCACCGCTGCCACGCCTCCGCGCGATGCTATACTACAGGTACGTCAGCTTTTATGGCAGGAGGCATAGCCATTCGAAGTAATCAGATACGTTGCAGTCGGTTTTACATTCTTATAAGGAAAGTAGAGAAGGAGAGGTAGAAAAAGAACGAGGTTCATGACCTCACGTACTCTATGTCTACAGCCCTTTGGACTCTGAATGGAACTGGATTTCTCTTGTACTCCTTGTGCTTTTCCATAAAGAAAGCGGAGTCCAGCAACGGACTGTTATAGGGTAATGTTATTTGAAACTTGGCTGATGATCTCTTTGGTCCAGGCTACGGAAGAGTTGCACGCGCGCATCGCGCAGGCGGCAGGCGGCGCGCAGCTGCCGGCGCCGGCCGCTGAGCTGCTGGACGACGCCGACGCACTGCTGGAGGAGCGTGACGCTGAACAGGAACTTACCGGTGAGTCACATTGCTTGATGGCAAAATATACGAATTAAAAGGAATAGAGTATAATCATGATCCGCTTCAAACAAGGTTGTCTTTATTTGTGACTAAGGCACACCTTTTTATTGTTCATTGATTTCTATAAATGATTTAATTTATAGGAAATGTGCATTGCAGATTCTGTAAGAATTGTGGCATGTGTCGTTGAATCTTGTAGCTAAACTTTTTATCATCCAAAACTAGGTGNNNNACTAGGTGAAAGTGAATAGAAGGGGATAACGACAAACATCAACATGCTAGTGTTACTGGGTGCCGATCCTACTGCAGAAAGCTAATGCCCACATTTAGGTAACAGGTAATTGACGGTGACAATTAATTCTTTATCAGCCCCATGTCACCTTTCTCTACAAAGAGAGTTGACGTGGACCGACACTAATTTTGACATTAGCTGGATGTTTCGCTTTTCTAACGATATTCGTCGTAATATGATCGTAGTATAACGTAGACCTGGTCCCGAGTTTTATATATCTAAGATATATTGCTGTCATTAAATTAAGTGAAGGCAATTTAATTGTATAGTTTGTATAAATTATAAGAGGTTAATGCAGCGACCTCAGACCCCTCCCGCCGTTAACATGTCGGCTCCGCGTTAACTGCCGCAGTCAAATTTATGAATGTAAAGCGGAAGTTGCGTGTTTTATTACCTGTTTATGCAAACTGATATATTGAAGATATAGTAATAGGTACACGGCCTGTGCTATTTATTTAGTTAAAGTTTCCATTCTAAAGAAAAAATAATAAAATTCAGCAAAACAGTTGAATGCCACTCTAAATGTACGAATTAATTTATCTGCCGGGAAAGTTGAAGTGAATAATGAAGAGAAAACAACAAGACAAATTAATAGTGCAAAAGTGAGTGGCAGTTTTGGAAGGGGATGTCCCAGGAGAACTTATAGCGATCAGATTAGTGACATAGTAAAGAAAGGTGATATAAAAGCGAGAGAGGTGTGCGCGAATCGCGCCAAATATAAATCCGTGATCCCTGCCTACCCCTCTGGGTTATGGGCGTGAGCACATATTTATTTAATTTATACGCGTAAATTCAGAACAAATATTAATATGTTGAGATTCGAATTTTCTACTGTCAGTTTATAGGTCAAACTGTAAGCCTCCGGATTATCTTCGTTGTAGGAAGAAATAATCTAATATATGTCGTTAATGATTATTTGTCCGTGTGTTGAAAACAAGCTAATGAGTTGCAGATGCGTTGCCTACCTATAACGGACATAGGAAGGGAAAAACAGAAAATGGTTATTTCCATTTTCTTTTCATCCCCTCCCCCGTGAAACCCTTTTGCCCTATCATCCCATCCTTATTAGAAAAGGAAATAAGGGGGACGAAGTATACAATTAGGCCTACAGCACCTCACTCATCAGGTGAAACGCAGAATACCTACTACTTCACGTCTGTCTTCTCTGAGGTCGTGGTATTTCACGGTCGAGTCGGCCCTTTCGTGCAATAGATGTTTTTGTTGCAGGCTCTACCACTGTGAAATTAGAGTAAACTCCAGATGGTATAATAAACCCCTACTTCTCCAGGTCCCGTCAACATCAGCACGAAGGCGCGTCTAGTGGCACCAGGGCTGGTGGCGCCGGGCACCGTCTCACTCACCTCTACAGAGCTCTACTTCGAGGTGGATGAAGAGGATCCAGAGTTTAAGAAGATCGACCCTGAGGTATGTGGCCTTACTAACAATTGACTCTGTACCGCTTATATTTGCAAGGAATGCTTGTTGATTATTTATTTACAAACAAGATACTACTTTTAATGGGCTGAGGAAAAAAGATATTTCCTTTTCTCCATTTATCCCCTCCCTGTCCAATAAAATATTAGGAAAGGATGAGAAAGGAAAGAGAACTGAAATTAGGACTTCGCCACCTTACTCATCAGATGAAACTCAGAACGCCTCTACTTCACGCCTGTCTTCTGTGAGGTCGTGGTATTTGACCGGTCGAGTCAGACCATTCGTGCCACAGATATTGTTGTAGTTGGCTTTATCAATGTTAAAGAATGTATACCTATATTACAACAAACTTAAGTAATCAATTACAAAATTTACTTAATCTAAACGTTAATTGAAAATTATATGATATTTACTAAGAATATTGGGCATACGGAGGTATATAACATTTGGAACATTTACAAGTTTTTATGTGGAAGCGTAAAACTACACGTCAGTGCGAGCGCCATCTAGCGATTAATTTGCTAAATAACTGTTCGCACACTGAAACAATTATAGTACTCTCTATATTATTTTGATTTAAGCTTAGTATAATTTTTATAGGTCAATAAATGTTGCCAATAAATTACGAGGACATGTCCGGTCACTGATACGACCACTTTAAAATCAACATTTTAACACTACTTGTATATGTATTGTATATCTTAAGCACTACACTAAAATCGTATCGCGATAAACGCAAGTAAAAACTTAACGTAATTGAGCTATAAAATTGATACTCAAATGATATCACTAAAGCGTTATGTCTACGTTGACAATACATTTCAATATTTTTGGGACATTAATATTTGTCTGCTTTATATTATTCTTAATTTTTATTTTAAACAAAATCCACAGCTCAAATACATTATCATTTCAACTTAATGTTATATATTGCTGCATCGAAGTGGCTAGACAATTCATTAGTTACAGGCACATTATTTGTACTCGTTATCTCTGCCCATTCTACTTTATACTTCACCTGCAATTTTTACGTCAGATACCTCAGTCGCTCCTGCAGCTAGGAGTGCTGTAAATTACTCGAAAAGTCAGGACCAAAAACATTAAACGAAAGCGATAAAATCCGTAAAATTAGTTTTATTTAAAGGTTAGTAATTGGTATCTGCTTCTATCTTTATAATTAAAATAAGTAAATACGGTTATATTTAAAAATACGATACAATGGAGGAGTAAAATAAAAAACGGCGTCGCAAATATTTATAAATATTCAGGCCTGTCCTATATTATGCGAGGCAATTGGTGTACGCGTAACGGTTCAGGAATCGCCAGTTGTTAAAACAAGGTCAAGTTTTACGATCAATAAAACAACCACTCGATTAACGACCGTCGAAACTTGAGCTGGAATATGCGCTCAGTCCCGGGAAATGCGAAAGAACTGGTCACACTAATCACATCAAACTAATCATATCTATTAGTTGGGTAATAAAATTAGACGCGGCATATCCAGTCCGAACGCTTTATTTTTAATGTTGTTTATTATTGGCGCTAGTTTAAGTCAGCTCATTTTCCAGTCTTCAGCTGGAATGGCTTTTATATGCCTGTATTAGAGTTTCCATTATTAGTATGCTCAAACAGTCAACACAATTTTTGTAATCTCAAGATCACTCGGATCGCGAGTCCTGTATCAGATGCAGATGTAAGAACCGTCAATAAGGTTACCAGCAATTTTTGTAACAGCGAATGTCTGGACCTTTGATTTTTTATTTTTTTTATAGGTGGCAAACGAGCTATTCTTTTGTTGATACCGGGTCAAAGTGACATTATCGGTATATATGGACGAATGGATGAATTAATAAAGAATGTTGACGCCGAGCTGGAAACTATTATTGTTGAGGATTACTGTACATAATGTGCCAGTCTGTCAAAAGTTTTAAGAGCAACGCATACTGAACGGTTTTTCACACAGTTATCATCAATAGACGGAAAAGTTTTTTTTTAAAGTTCATTAGGAAAGTTTAGCTATAAAATTAATTAAGATTTTGTGTAAATCGGCTGAAATATGACGACGATTGGCGAAGAACATGAAATAGATTGTTATGACATTCCGACAGAAACATTTTTAGCATAAATATTCTGCGAATTCCCATAATAAAGAAATAGCGCGTATACTAAAATGTTTTATATAGCGGTATAGAGAGACCTATTGAGTGGAGGGGTAAAGAAGTTGATATGCAAATTATATTGCAACAAGCTGAGCCTCGCGGTTTCACCCGCCGTGCAATTTAATTTAACCGACGATTGTCCAGCCTAAGCTGAACCCTATTTATTATTTTTGATCATATAGACATGAGGACTTTCATGCCCTACTTTAGACCTTTAAGAGATGAATTTAGAAAAATCCTTTCCTAGTGCTCGTCTACGCAATAACAGAAATTTCTGTGCAAAGTTTCAAGTCTCTAGGTCCAGTAGTTTGGGCTGTGCGTTGATTTATCAGTGAATCAGTTTCGTATTTATATAGAAGATCGATTGTGAGTAAAACGTAAGTTTATGTCACTTTAAGTTCGAAATACACGTTGAACATAGTTTATATTGAAGCGCCAGTAACTTTATACAAATATTTTACAATGTCCCATTTAAAAAGTCAGTTTTTCGTTGTATATCATGTATATTACTGAAGTGTCCATATTAAAATCGAACATAATGGAAACTATATTTATAATTAATTAGAACGAGCGTTGTCTATTCACACGACAGCAAACAATCTCGACTCTCTACACTAAACAAACCCAAACTCCTAATCGTTCAATATTTATAATACCACATTAATTTCAAAAACATCGTTTTATAGCGTATTAATGAAATTCTAACGATAAATTTTATATTTTATTGCTTTATGAATAAAGATATTTTTTCTTCTATCCCCATTAAAATTTATAAATAATGTATAAAACGTGGAGACGCATGACAAAGCTGATTTCAAATAAGGTGTGACGTTGGAGCTTTGTTACGTTATTTATTAAGGATCGTGTTTGTACAAGAAGTAGTAAAATGAGAATTATATATCCTTTAATTCCGAACACAAACGACGCATCCGTAATCGATAACATAGTTAAAGCCATCCCTAATGCTTAGGTTATAAGGATCAAATTTCAATAAAGTTGTTCGTGGGCTAAGGATGTTTGTACCGAGTGGTACGTGAGATATCGATAGTGAGTATAGGCGTGTAATATAGGCGGGTAACCGAATATGAGGCACTTTAGCTGAACGGACAATACGGCCCCGCGGCGAGCGGGCCCGTGAGGCGCCATGCTAGACCTGGCTTGCCATCGCAGCCATCTCGATATCGACCTTTATAATACCTGTAGGTAACAGTTTCTCCCTCATTGTGCCTGTTGTACAATGTGTGACGAGGTAAAAATCTTACGTGAATGTTTTCACATGTTATTTAAGAAAGATGATTTGATTATTCTTTACCGATTTCCGATCTTGACTTTTAATTCCTTGGATTTTTTATTAAAAGGTTATTTTGATGACATTAAAAATAAAAAAATACGTAATAAAAAAAGAATATTAAGTTTGTACTAAAATTATGAAAATTACATGAAAATATTTTAAACAATAAATTTTTATTTCATCTTGTGCTAATATGGTAGACTAGATGTAGCTTAATAGACATGGCAACCAATTGCGTGCTCACTGCCCTCGAGTAGCCAGACAGATCCTAACACAATGTGAGCTTACTTTTATGAGTAATTTAATCCTTGATTAAAATTTTATCTATTGACCTATGAACATATTTTAATAACAATAATATCCCTATCGATATTTATATATTCGCTGGTCCGTCACTATAAGGTCGGCGTGTGGGGCATCTCCTCAGTCTCAGACAGCTGGACAATGGCGCCCCGCGGCGTGCCCGTGTCGTTGCCCGCGGGGGGCTGCGACAGGGTAGCAGAGTTGGGGGGAGGGGGATTGCGCCTGCGCATCCGTATCCTCATGATTGTTGGCTTCGCTCGCGTAATTATAGTATTAATTAATGAGCAATGTCTTACCAGCGACTAGTATTACGAACTACTTTAAGATCGGTATATGAACCAATTTTAAAATACATGGTAACATGCTAAACTTGGCAGAACAAACGTATTTTAATAATTTGGAAAAGTAAAAGATGTACAAACTGTACCTACCACTTCACAATATCTACATATTTGTATCGACGTTGATAGATAGATAGATAGGATCAATTAATGATCTTTAAAAACTGATAGAACATCAAAATCATAAAAATGGAAAACAATCAATAACTATGCAAATAAACCGTGTTCAACAGTGAAAATATTACGAATAAAATAAAGCTTTAAGTAATTATTAATTAATGCTCTCTATATTAAAAATAATCCTTCTATCTGATTCAGCTAAATACCTCATTACCGTGTGACAGATAATTAAGACTGGTGGCTGTAAGAGGTAGAATTAATGTTCGCTAACAGTTAATGTCTGGTATCTTGTAGTTCCACTCTACAATCATTCTTTTTATTTCAACAACTTTTACAGCAAAACAGATATAAAATTTGCTTATCAAACTTAATGTTATGGAGACACACAGTATTCTTTTGGTCTTTAAATTATTATAAAGCCATAAGCTGTAGCGATGTTTAAGGTAAGGATAATAGACCTATGAATTTGTCATATATAGAACTTACTGTAAAGATTCTTATATTTATTACTTCTTTAAGTAATATAAAAGTAAAAATTTAAAGTAATTTTGTTAATCTTTTCATGATTTGGAGTGAATGTATCATCACCATGATCATCATTAGCCAGTATCAGTCCACTGCTAGACGTACCGCGCGTTCGTACGAAGCGATTCGAATTCATCGTGAGTACGGCAAAGAATTAGACAAGTTTCCAGTGTCGGTGTTATGACGTGAGTACCTTCAAGAAAAGAATGAATAAGCTGTTACTAAACCAGTGCGTACCATATTTCGACAACATCACCACTTAACTCCAGGTGGGATTGTGGTCAAGCACTAGTTTATTCATTATTAAAAAAATGCCTTTCACAGTCAGTGCTCCTCCGCGCCCAGCGTTCCAGCGACTTACTGCCATTCTCACGTCATCAGCTCATCAGCTACACTCAGATATGAGGTTCCAATTAAATTTCTGACAGCTGGGAATATATTGATCGGCTCATTCTGTGTCCCTATATCTGATGACAATACTATTGCTATTTTTAACTGCCTCCGTTTTGTTAAAAGTCATCACTACTATTTTTAACACGCTTATAATAGTTTCACCTGTATGAATGTAACGGAATCTTTGAACGTGATTTTGCCCCACTGAACGATCAGATTTGTATCGACATATAAGACACATGATAATACGATCAAAATATCCTATTATCTTGATTAGATTCGCCAGGATTCATAAATTTATTTTCGTCTACTTTATTTTTAGTGGACTGTCGTTAGACGGTAAAAACGTTAGACGTATTTAAAGAAAGGTATAAAAGAAAGACCTACTCAGTGGGTAATTTTCGGTAATCGAAAAAGTAATTCGGACAGTCTGGAATAGGTATCGGACCCAGGCTTATTGGTTACGAAACGCAGAGTTAGTTTAAAAATGTCATAACAAGCACAGCACGCTTTTAGAATAGTGACATTTATTTTCATATTATTAATTTTATTCTTATGCTAAGAATATTTTTTATTTTTTAATTTGAGTATCATATATAATGTTTTTTAGTTTTTTTTTTTTAATTATAATTTATTATCAAATTTTAGGTTAGAAACTTTTCTTATGTGTGTGCATGCAGAGGTAGACCCACGTCATTTGTCGAAACGCGTTCCTCTCTTACATTAGACCACAATACCAATAACGTATCACTGTATCTGAGGTATTATTTACTGCGACTAATTCCGATTTCAAAGATTGTAAATTGAATTCGTAATGGGGCATTTTATTTGTTTATGCTAATGCCCCGTTTTAATTAACCGTGTCCTGCTGTTTATGTGAGCGAGATGGCGGGTGCGAGCGAGACGGTTGTTATGGAATTTACAATATTCGTATCGATATCGATTTATTGACGCGTACATCATTATAGAGCGTGATGAATTGGTGGCCGCTTGTTAGTTTTATGCCTCCTCGGGCACAGTTTTGTTGGTTTTCGTAATTGATATCATGTGAATATTAATGTTGGACTGTTTTGATTATTATTAAAAATTAATAGTTCCGGTTATGAAAAGCAGATTTTTAACGTTACCTCGGATACCATCAGCAGTATTAACAAATCTATTCTAATGTCATCTATTTAAACAGTACATGAAGATTCTTTATTGTCAATTACGTATTTTTTTATTATGGTAAGAGTAAAAACTGGCGGTGTTCAAGGATATTTGAAATGGTTGTATACTTTCATGATTTATTTTTATAAGGGATACGCAACGCTACATGTTCCGTGTCGCGTCATTTTGAGAAATTTGTTCAAGGATTCCATTTGCTTATTACAATCCACGGGCCACATCAACTCAAGTTATTATGTTATTATTTTTGTAGCTCTTGGCCACTGTCACTCTACCAAGAAAAAGCTTTTAGTTTCACTTATACTTTCAGCCTTATTATGAGGCTCTAGGCATTTCATGCAAGGCTTCTTCGCTGTGAGAGTGATGGTTGTTCTGTTTAGAACTGAACTGTAGCTAATAGAATTAATATAATAAGCTTCTGTTTGTAATCAGCATCCTTTTCATTATTACCATCTCATGTACGTAAATGCGTTTCCATTTGTTTATTTGTGTTGCGCAAACGTATTTTAATTACAATCGTTGAGGAGATTGCATTTCTAATATTGCGCGGGTCGTTACCGAGTCATTACGTCTGGACCACGATCTCGTTACCTGCGGGGCTCGTATCACAAACTATCATTTTGAACATTATTACCACGGAATAAGGTTGAAAACTGTTCGTATAATCAGATGCTGTGTTCGACTGAACAATTAATAGTTTGATACATCAGTTTCGTTAAGTTCATGATTATAAGTATCCATATCATTACAAAATATATTCATATGGTAGGAATCACTCCATCTATATGTATATATTATATAAAAGATAAAACTGACTGATGATATATCAGTCAGTTTTATCTTTTACGCACAGCCCAAACTAATGGACCTAGAGACTGGGATTTCTGTTATTACATAGGCGAGCACTAAAAAAGGATTTTTCTATCCCCCCAAAGGTCTAAAGCAGGGAATAAAAATTTCTACGGAGCAACATTCCAAATAGAAATAATCCAATGTAAGTTGACCTCAGATCTGTATTATCAATCATATTAAATAAGATTCAGCTTTGGTTGGTGATCCCCGTCACATTAAATAAACGCGAAAATCAGTAAAACTAGTTTAATTTAAATCTGACGATATTTTATCATCACCTGCATCGTGCCTTGACTTGCAGATGCTTATTGAAGTTTTCAGCGATTGGCATATCTTAATATATGCAGAATGTTTCAAATCGCCACCTGTCAACTGCTCCCTCGTTAATTAACAACATTAATTATACAAAGTGATAATTTGAATGACACGGGTGCTTTAGATGTATAAAAAACCTAATTGATGAAGGTGGAGCTATTAAATACCAACCTAGAAATATCAGCTTTACACTTTTATGGCTTTTCTTAGTAAAAAAGCTTCACGTTTAACAGATGCACTTGAACAAGCGTTTTGTATTTATTGTTTTTTGCTTAAGTGCTGAATTGCGTTGTTCGCATAAAATGGGGTAAGCGTTCAAAGTATGGCAATACCGTCAAATGATGGAAACGGCAAATAGAAATTAAATCATGCAATTCGTATATGCTCATTCTACAGCACGCAATTTGTGTAATATCATTAGGCAAGTCGTTTTGAATTTGCTCAAGGCTTGGAAGATGGTCTTGTCAGTGTTGTTGCCTAATTTAAATAAATTAGCGTGAATTTGCAGAATGAATTCTGATAGCAGCGTTTGAGATCAGCGCTTGAGATAAGGAGATGCATATGGAGATTTCTACTAAACAGTGAAAGTTTTATCTCGACTTAGATCGGTATCGTAAACAGATCTGTCTGCATTGTGCTCCCACGTTTCCACTGACCGTTGGGTTCCGCCGGGATCCGTTTGTCGTACAATAAACACATTACGTCATTGTCAGCTCCCGGATATCTTGACACGTGTCATCGTCACGTATGATTTGTGACCTCGCATTGTTAAACGATTTTGAACTATATGATTGCTCTTGTCAGTTCAAAATGACTTACGTCTAATATTTTTGTGCATTTTGACTTAAATATTGCATTATGGTATTTATTTCTAATGGGATAGAGCTTGTTTTGCTGTGCGTATTCAATTAGCAAAAGGTATCAGTCCTTTTTTGTGTTGGAGTACAGCGCATAGACTACCTGTCGTTTCTGCATTGTGGGCGATGTTTGATCGGGAGTTTCGATAGGGACGTCAACGTTTATAACGTGGTAAAGCTTAGTATGGACATACCGAGATTTGAAATAATGGAAGAAACTTTTAAATTAGTATGAAATATGTCAACTAGTGTTACGGTTGCCTAGGCTTTTAGGTAAGGTTTAAAAGCCTTAATTGCAGGTTAAGCCTTTTGCAGCGAGCTACACGTTTTGGCACACAAGATCACGCGCATTGATTTACAATAACATATAGTCCGATCTCATGTTATTGACTGTTCTGGAATATAATAAAAGGCATTTTATTACAATAAAAATATGATAGTCCATGTCCATAATAAGCTAATATCTGAAGTCAAAGTCATCGTTTCCGTGGGTTCATAGTAGTGGCTGTGTGCGCAGCGCGTCGGAATTCAGGCGCCGGCTCGCCGCGGGGCTCCCGCGCCATGACTGCACTCCTGGTTGCCATCACGATGAAGAGTTTCATTTACTGGCGACGATACTCTTACATATACTTTATTTAAATACTTCCACAAGAGAAGATGTCTTAAGTTTATTTAATCTAATATGTCGGTCCAAGTTTATCGTCACTGATAATTATCTCTGTTTTTTCTGGTTCACATACCGAACATCCTAATGCTAAAGAGCAATACAATGTTCCGTTCGTCAATAATATAAAAATGTGTTTTTAAAATTGTTTTAAATAAAAAAAACTCACCTCTATATCTTTGAGTACCGAATACTCTCTTATTAGTAGGCTACACACACACACACACACATAATATTTACTAGTAAAATATCATCAGCTGACTGATTAAATTAGAATCGCATTAATTAAAGGTTTTATATGAAAACATTCGGCATAAATTAGTCGATCGCTATTCTGGGATACGTCGGTTGATAGTTACGACATCCATAAACTAAAATACATTCCTTATAAATCAGGGATCATTTAAAATTAGTCAGCAATGGCAATAGCGCGGTAGTTATACAAAAATAATCACCCGCGGCGCATACCGCGGCAGCGGGCATGCCAGGCATCCGGACGCGACCCCGGGGGCGCCAGCGGAGCCCTAATTGCCGCCAGCGGAGCGCTAACCGGAGGGCGGAGCTGTGGTATGCCAGCTAATGACAAGGGCATTGAAAAAATACGCCAAGTTAGAGTTTTAAGAAACCCACGTCAGTAATACATCCGAACCAATACATCGGACTTTCAAAGTAACATTGTCGTTTAACGCCAGACATCTTTCTATGTTTTATATCCATTCGCCACGGCCAACCTATAATAATATAATGGTACATTAAATAATTTTATCGTAGCCTTAACTACGTTAAGATACCGAGTGTAATACGAAGTCTTCAGTATTCTATATGCTGTCCATTTGATTCTTTGTTCACCTAAAGATTGAACAGGTTTTTTTAGTTATTAGAATATTAAGTTGTGTGGTGGCCAGTGACATTATTACGATAGCCTTCTTATCATTAGTTTAATATAAAATAAATAATAGAAATTACAAGAGACCCGCCCCCGGTAGCACTGACTATGTTGCTCCGATCGCCACCAAACTTCAGGATCACCCGCCAGGCTATAGTCAGAACGTTTGCTGATAATTTAATCGAAATCAGTCGAGCCGTTTCGGAGTCAGTAGTGAACATACATACATACATCGCGCCTATTATTATAGAAATTATGATCAACGATCGAAAATGATCCGTAGTTATAAATCACTTTCAACTTATTTCGCATCTATAAGTTATCCAAATTTTCTTTATTTTTGCTATTATCTAAAAAAACAAGGTAACTTAAGATAAAATAGTATAATTTTAACGTCTGCGGATCTCTAAAATAATAAAATCAATACCTGTGTACGCGCCACATGCTGCTAGTTACGGGGGAGGAAGTGTTCGTTTAGGAAGCTCCGCTCTCGTGGGCATAGTTTTTGTGTCTTTAAATTAAACCAGCTGTGTGCCTACCGCCTCGGTGCTCCGTCGGCAGTCAGTAGTTAGTAGCGAGGAGGAAATAAGTTAAAGTTAAGTAGAGTATTCGAACGCAAAACTTTCATTTTCAATTTGCAAAAACTAGTTAATACTCATCAAAATATTGCCACCACAAACCAACGACCTTCACAATGTATCTCTCAGTATTTCCCCACCTTAAAAGGCACAGCCGCATCTCCTCCTACGTTAGTGACAGGCGTTGCTTGTAGACCTATTACAAACGACGATACTAGTGATGGCTTAGTAGTTAGCCCTTTGACTTATGGTCTGTTTACGTTCTAAAGTTCTATTAGCTTCTATCAATGAGTTTCTATTTCCGGTCTTTTAGATCCAATATGTCACTTGCTAATAGTTGAATCTGTTGTATTGTTTAGCAGACTAGTCTCCTCACTTTGAAATCTTTAGTGCTTGGTTTAAATTTAAAAAGCTTTTTATTTACAACGTACAACGACACAAAACTTCTCTAATTTATTCGTACCTTTTTAACCTGACCTTAACATTAGCAAAGTCGGCATCGATTTTTTCCAAGGCAAGTGTTTTGCATCACACTCGTCACGCAAGCGTAGACAACTTTACACATTTACAGCGACTAAAACTTATCTATGGCTTACCTTTATACCTCCTCCTCACGCCACTAGCCACGTAACACGTTAGTTATGCTGCTTTATGACTTGCCAACGGAAAGTCGTGTAATCATTGTGTAAAAACTGTTTTAATCAGTAATGAACAAAGAAATTACTTCCCACGTACGATAAATTGTAATTGAATGAAAATGACTGTTAGGTGAAAATAAAATTGTTCGTATAACGTTAACTTAACCCAACCACAGCTTTGTATTATGTGAGTATTAAAGAAGTACGTACGAGTAGGTATGTTCAAGCCCCGTCATGCTTTTGTTTTTATTTTATTTTGATTTTGAGACCTTTCACTTTTGTACTTTAAAAACAAATGACAAATCCACCTCTCCATCCCTTTCTTTCCTCATTAGAAATGAATGGGTAGAGAAAGAGAAACAGAATTAAGCCTACGACACTATATTCATAAAGCAAATTGCAGAATACTTCTCCTTCACGCCCGTCTTCTGAGTTGCGCCGGTATTCGTGCAACAGATGTTGTTGCGGGCTCTACCTCTGTCAAAACTTGCTCTATCCCAGATTTGAGACTTGTTAATGAATTCAATTGGTATGGTATGTTTGTGAGGATTATCTAAAACATCAAACTGTTTAGTATACCGAGACTAAATCGTCGAGCAATTACTTACACGTGTAATCTTCGTACACATCGTCACGTAGTGCGGCCATTCCGTGCATCACGTTTGTACCTAACGACGATTGAATTAAGTCCACCCGATAACAATCAGGTGTGAAGTATATCTGGAGGCATCAATTATAAAGAATTCACAGCAATCCTTCTACACTTCTGCAACATGGCCGGAATTACAAGCGCACACTAGTGACTCCTTGCGGCAAGATCTTTGAAGACATAACAAACACTCGTATTTATGATACAAGCGTGGAAAATGAATAAAGAAGACGTGCGAAGCAGTGGGCAGCAGCATAGTAGTAGTCCTTTGATAATATTAGCCCACTTCAAATTTAAATCATTTTTAATCTTATTTGAATCTTAACAAATTACAGCACTCTCTATCAATGTGAAAAGATATATCCCATATTCTTGCAAAGTTTGGTCACCGCAAGCATTAGTGAAAAATGTACCGAAAACAGGCGCCGACGCCTCGACACGTAAGTGAGTCAAAAAAAACAATAGGCGATAAAAAAAGAGTCGCGCAATATTAAAATAAAGTCATCCGAGCACGTGACGTGAAAGCAAGGAGTGCATTGTGAGGCCGGCGGCGACTCTTCCTGGAAGTTATATCTGTGATATGGGAAACCGGCCGATTCCTACCGCGCATTCCTCTGCGTTGACTTCGTTTGGCGCCATTCAAGTTTTTAGGTTAGATTTATAATGTATGCTTATAACGTGGAAATTATACAAGTTATTACAACTAATATTAGATATGCGAATGTGAGTTGTTTTTTTGTTACGCTTTCACGCCTAAGCTCCTCAACCGGTCATCACGAAATTTTGTTCACTGTATATATTCAAGAGTGTAGTAAAGGATATAGGGCAGGGGTGGCGAACCTTTGTGTATCAACGTGCCATTTGTATAAAGTAATATTAATATTGAACAAGGACATAGACGTCACGTCAAATAAATTAGATTTCGTGAAAATGATAAAATATTATCAACTCAAAAACTCTTTACAAAAAATTACATTTTGCAAAATATTAGTGACTTCTGTTGTTGCAGATTGGATACAAAATAACTTATAGGGTTGTAAAATCTCCATCCCTGATATAAGGTATCTCGAAAAAAAACCTTCCGAAAGGATTTAGAAAAATATAAACTACTCTCGGTTGCCATAGTGTCAGTAAGACATAATGATCTTGGCGACACTGGCATTTACCTGTAATACCAAGTTATTATACAGGAAGTCAAATTACTAAAATTTACAAGTAAGGAAATAAGAAACGAATGCGTGCCAAGGCGCGCCCAACTACTAGTACGACATAAAAGCAAGATCATGTTAGAACTATTGTTTAATGTACGTACCTAGAAAGTCAACGATTACAACTCACATTTAATTGAAATTATTCCAGTCGTCCTTGCTTTGAATTGAATGAAGTTAGTACGTACAAAAGATGTTATAAGTAATTTCCTTGCAACACAACTACGGGGCGCATAGTATCGTAAAAGATACCGTTATTCCGATGAAAGGGCAATTTAGTTTACCTTAGCAGGAAGGAATGAGTTTGTACAGCGCGTGGCTGCCTCGGGGCGCGCGCGGGTGGCCGAGTGCTTCGCGGCGCTAAAGACCTCCTGTCAAACTCTGACAGCCTGGTGTCAGGGCTGTCGAGTGTCATCACAACAATAATTTGAAAGATCCCTTCTAATTATAACGGAACTTAGCTCTAATTTGACTAACCCGTCAGGACGCTATCCAGCAAAAATCGTAACGATGTTTGAGAGAAGTTCACAATCGACAGCCATTTTATCGACAATAAAAATGATAAAAAGATCTATCTAAGAAGGTTTACATAAAAATACTTTTTAAACTGAACTATTGTATCTGTACTCGACAAGAATGTTGCCACTGTATTAATTATTAAAACTGAAAGAACATTGAATGCATTAACTATCAACCCTAACGTTATTATGGCAACGGAACAAACTCGTTTGTGTCGGCTTAAATGAATCGCGTGACTTGGAAAAACAATTCGCTCGCTCGGAAGTGCGGCGGAGTAGGCAACACTGAAGTTTGTTTTTTTATATGAAGCAGACGTCGTGGCTGATAGGAGAAATTTAGCTTAGAATAAAATGTATTAAAGTCTGTTGTATCTTTATTTAATACTTGCAATATACTTCCTATCTACGTCAGTAGAATCACTTAGCCAGTTTCTTAATTATAGACTAATTCGGGGATCTACCAAAGATCTTACAATACAAATTTCCTAACTGAAATCCAAGTTTTAAGTTATTTGAACGTTCGTTATTGAAATAAGTTTTATATATTGAAATGAAATGAAATTTATTACCCAAAAATAAAGTAACATAAAGACAGAAAATAAAACAACAAGCAATTTTAGGGTAAAGGAAAGCCTAAGCTGATACTGCTTTCAGTTTGATACTGGAAGGCGCGTTCATTTTCAGCCTCCCCTTCTTACTGTGACTAAGTTCGAGAAAATTTGTACAAGGGGATAGTCAGGAGTTATTAATAATAAATAAAAAAAATATTCTATAACATAATTTACTGCGTTTGTGTGTATTTTTTATTATTTTTTTTTTGATCTAAAAGAAGATAAATTTTGTATTTTTTCTTGAACATGTACATTTTAAGCATCTCAAAGGAGGTGGGATGTTGTTCCAATATTTGGCAGCACTGTGACAAACCACCCCGGAATGCTGTCGAGTAGTGTCTAGGGCAGTGTTGATGAAGATGTAAATGTAAGGGTTTGCGCGATTTAATAATCCCGAAGAGTAATGTGGCAAAGTGAAGTAGGCGACTTGCCTTCATTTTCAGCCAGTTGGCTTTATTTAAGTAAGGTGTTACATTCGCTGTAGGAGGAATTGGATAGCAAAAACTTGCGCAAGCATTCTGGACGCGATATTGAGGATATCTCATCACCAGAGATGTGCGTAAATTGATAATCATGCTTTAATGAAAATGTGAATTTTAGGATGATCCATAGACAAAAGAATATTCCACAGACCACAGAGTATTTATGTGTACAAAATGTTCCTTCTGCTATATAAGTCACTCTAATAAAAACAAAAAGTACAAACTCGACACGCGTAAGATGCCGTCAATGGGCGGCAAAAGCTTTACAAGATTCGTGGCTTAAGCGTGATTCAACATTTAGATGATAACTAGAAAGCCGGTGGGGACTACTGTATTGGTTTTACCGCAAAAATCAATCATAGGTTTTAATGAGCCGCGTCCATTACAACCACAAAGCACCGGGCGCACATAAGCGGCTTGAGCTTCACTCATCTATTAGCCTGTCACTCCTTATCCTGCGTTCTTTGATTCTCATTATTCATTATTAAAAGCAGCTACCGTTATTTATGTGCTCCGGGTTACCGAGCCGCAGACACGGCTGAGCACGAACTCCACTATCTACTTAACCTTTTAATCTGCGTTTTAAAACAATTTAATTTTATAATCAAAGTTAAATTGTTTCTTATATATGTTTTATACCTGTCTAAGTAAAGACGAGTAGGAAGGTGAAGGTTAATTATCTTAAGTTTAGATAGAATAAATGTTATATGATCCCCTGGTATCTTACTTTTTAAAAATCACCTCAAATTATTAATTGTCGTTAAAAATAATAATATGGTTTTTAAATATTAGAGAGTGGCAGTTCTTTAAGTCGAAGAAGTCCGCTGTGGTTGATTTGTAATTTATATGTAAAACACGGCGCAGCGGCCGCCGCGTCACTCACAATCATCGGACGAGCGAACGAACGCGCGGACAGACGAGTTGCATCTTGAAAATACGCAAACATTTCTTAATTAATAATTTCTGTAAGTTTTTTTATTACTCGAGATACACTGCGATGCCATGTTACAGGTTAAATTATAAAGATAAAATGTAAAGTAAAACTATAATTTCCACATGAAATATTTTTGTTAGTTTCGGATGAGGTCCAATATATCCTTAAATTACAAATATCTGATACTGGTCGCTTTTATTTTGTGCTTCAATGCATCGCGCGATAGTACGTTTGAGCCGTCGTTTAGTTAATCGACGCTCGAACAATCAACGATAAATATATCTACTGTACTTGTTAATAATAATCCATTTATGGTAAATGGATTATTATGAACAAGTGGAAATGTAGACATGGTAAAATCGACTGTTATATCAACCTGCTAGCTTATTCTTATTCAAGAACATGTTTTGTGGACACTCTGCAGGTGACGCAGCGGCCGTTGTTTTTATTAAATTTGTATAAATGTCAATGCAATAAAAAGCGTGGAGATCACTCCGCGCTAACAAGACGCTCCTTGTGTCGGACGAGTACAATAAAAACGGCCGGAGTTTTATTTTGCCTCCGCGCGAGTGATGCATAACGACCTATTATTAAATATCAATTAGTTACGGTTTCTTAGTTTATTAGGGTAATTGTATTGTAGCTTTTTATGTTATATATCGTTTGTTTTAAGTTTAATACATACGTTTAGACTGTAGTTAGACTGGGAAGATTCATGTGGTCGATGGCCTCTGGAAACTCTAGCCATCCCACGATGTTGACTTACATCTCCTTTAACATCAAAGAGCTGCAAGAGGCCATGGTCTCGTCTTTTAATCTTAACATGGAACTCTATGCTTTATCCCCGAATGTAAAAGCACACATTCATTCAGCTCTCGGGCATAAAAAACTAAAATTAGTTCTGCAAATCACTAGAATCAAATTGAATTCACTTAAGTACAATCATTAAAAAGTCGTTTACACAAATTCCATTACCATTCCATTTTTCATTTAGTAATTTAACCTAAATTAGTAAATTAACCCCACGGCATTGTCCCTGGAACCTGTTCCATTGATTGCGGACACATGTCGCCAAAACAAACAAACAAACTGACCGCTGATTAATATAATAGATTGGTTCTTTGACCCGAGCCGAATGTAGGGTAGCCGACCCTGCGGTCGATTGGGTCATCGATGACCTTTGTAACAAATTGACGTTTTACTTTAAATAGTCTGCAAAATTAGGACATGCATTTGTCTTTATTCATTTAAATAAATATGAATTGAAATTGTTTGCTAAAAATATAGCATACAAACTTAATTGCTTAGGCTACTTAAATGTAAGATTTTGTGTTCGTTTTGCGTCAGAAATAAATTTGTTTATGAGAGATCTTCTACGGTTTCATATTCCCATTCCTTTGTTTTTTACTATTATTATTCATTTCCCTGCCCACGTTATGTGTGATAGGTAGGCCTAGGCCTAGGTATGACCGTACTGTATTGGTTTTGGCTAAAGTTTTTACGACCGGCCGCCTGCACGACGCCAACCCTCCTATGTAACCTTAACGAATTCTAGATAAGCGAATAACCAAATAAACGATGATAAAACATTCGTCGCGGCTCATCGACTGTCAACAATAGCGGAAACTATCGGAAGAGATATCTGAGCGTTACATCATCCGATTAATGCACTTCCGGTGGGGGAGGGAACAGACGTCCCCCAGCCGAGCGGCGCCTCCCCGAGGACGTAGTGTCTCTTTACACGACGCTAATTTACATAAACTATTGTTTACGACAATAGTTTATATATAGTATTTTATTATATATAGTATATATTAATGTAGTGAGAGAGTGTTCTGCCACACTTGGTTTAATCTAATATTACATTTTTGTTATACATTAAGTAACTAATAAGCCACGCAATTAGTTGCTTTTGTTTGTGAATATACCTCTATAATATAAAGGGATTTTTTGAATCCGAAAAAAGTAAGGTAAAATGCTTTTTAAAATCAAATTCGATAAAGAAAGCTGGATTACGTATCCACCTGTCTTCGCATCACCGTGGTAATTGTGAGAATATGGCAGAAACTCTTTTAGAATTTATTTATAGAAAAAGTGGGGCTTGAAAACTAGCGTTCTTATTACTTACATTTGAAAAAAAAAACGGTATTTGAATGAGTTAAGAATACATTATCTTTCTTCATGAAAATAATAATTCATAAGTACAGTATCTACAGACTAAATGCATAATAATCAAATAAAATTTCGTCTGCACGTTGTCGTCGTATGTGGCGCGACACTTCTAACAAACGCCAGCTGGGCTCGTCCCGCTGACGGCGCAGGACACGATTACCGCCTGATAACAGAGTTCATACAAAGTCACATGCCGAATATGCTAAAAAACTTCGCATGTTGTAGTTTTACGCATTTAGAGACCGGTAATCGAATATTTATTGTATATATTATCGATTTTCTATTTTATACAAGTTCTATGTGTTCATTAAAAAACCATATGTCACATACATATCTATTCCAAATACGGAACCACCTTTAAAAATTGAAAGTTTAATTGGCTTCCAAAAGATGGCGCTTTTTTTTTTAATTCTCAACGATATTTTTCACTCGTCTAATAATATGTACAACCACTATAGCCACAAGTGAGTATATGTATTTAAAAATAATTTAAGGATTTTTTATAAGAAAAAAGGGGTGTAAATAATTTTTGACAGCGATGCGGTAAATATATCGATGATTCATTATATCCGGTTTGTGGCAGGACAACAATAATTAATAAATATGTTATTTTTGTTTATAAAATCTACCTCCGTTTGTATTCACCATCGATCCGTGTCTCGCAATACATTACGAGTGTAGTCAAACAAACATTGATTGATTTCAGCTGTCTCATACATTACACGTGACGGCCAGCGAACGTTGCCATTCCTACATTAAAATAGCCATATCTCTATATCTTATCTGTGCAAACAGTTACTCTACAGACATAAAACATTTAATATTGGCCTCATAAATTTTTTACTTTACTCGTATATACTAGATCAAAGACTAAACGATCTTCTCTTTATGCAAAGATTAAAGGTAAATACTCAGCTTAGGATAGATAGAGTACTTACAATACTTAGCTTAGAATAGAGTATTTACAATACTCGGCTAAGGATAGATAGAATATTTACAATACTCAGCTTAGTATAGATAGGTTAATTAGAATAAATACTCAATAGCATTATAAGGGAAAAGTGTGTTTTAAAAGTGGATGTTGTAACTAGAATTGAGAAAGGTATGCTTCGGTGGTTCGGGCATGTGGAAAGGATGAATGAAGAGCGAATAACGAAACAAATTTATGTAGCAAGAGTGAGTTGGCAGGGAACGCCCTAGAAGAATTTATATCGATCAGATTAGTGGCTTACTAAAAACGGGCGATATAAGGAGCACCCATAACCGACGAGCATGAATGTGCAGATGTATGAATGTAGAAGAAGCGAGAGAGGTGTGCCAGGATCGCGCCAAATGGAAATCCATGATCTCTGCCTACCCTTCTAGCACACGAGCGTGACCGCATATTTATTTTTATTTACTTTTACTCAGATAAGGAAATAGAAGGAAAAGATCATAATTAGGTCTGTGGAATTGGATGTATTTGCTGTTTTATATTTAACTACTGGTTTTAAAATATGAGTTGTATTCAATTATCCTGTTATAAAAAAATGTATTATTCCCGTCTCATTTCCGAGCACTCATTGCATTTGTTTTAAAATGTCTCGCAGTCGTCCAGCCTTATAAACGTTGCTACAGCTGCGCAGGCATTCAAAAACAAAACAAAAGTGTCGAGATGGCCCGGCGAGCGATCATAGCACGTTAACCCTAACCTAACAGGAGATTATTAATTTTAATGTTGTTTTAAAAACTTTCTAAGGGACGGGCGCGAGTCTTGTTTTTTCTTGCCCCGGGTGAGGACGAGCCCGGGACTATGATGGATGGACGAGAACAACTGAGGCGGGGCTGTCATTAAAAAACAATAACGCAGGCGGCGTGTGTCCGCTACAATTTGAGCGCCGCCGCAATCGTCTCTATATAATCGAATGACCATGAAATTGTATTTCTTTGTATTTGGAATTATTTTAATACATTGAATTAAACTTCCCAAACTTTCTATAATTAAAAAAAATATTACAATGAAATATTTGTTTGATAAATGATTTATAAAATAATTTACACCGCACAGTGGCGTGCGCTTATTGGTCAAAACAAATACGCGCGCTTTCCCGACTTCCTGTCACAGACTTCCGTCCCTATTGACGAAATCACTCCCCCAGATGACAAATGTTACACATCAAAAGATGTCCAAGCTGTCGCGTGGTCGCCCTACGAAGACAAACAATATCAACGTATAGATATTGACATGCTAGGTTGTTGCATAACACTGTCTTATTAGACGAGGTACGAGTGTAACGTATAGGATGCGACGGCGCACTGTAATGCGCAAATTGATGCAACGTGTGTTGGTGCGGGCCAGTTTGTCAGGGACTGTATAATCTGAGCGGACTGGCTAATTGGCCATCGGTTAGGTATAATTAATAACCAAAGTGTGATATATGGGCCTCTTTGAAGTTATAGATAGAGATTAAAGTTGTTTGATTTGATTTGTAGTTTGACTTGGCTTTTGAACATTAAAAAGTTAACTTTATTTTTACCTCCACATTTACATAAGGTTACTTAACTTTTAGTAAATGATATGATATCGGTTATATCTTTGATTAAACCTAGTAATCGTGATAGCTAATGTCTTATTTTCTAAGCATATAAGTCAATAGCGAAGAAACAAAATTAACGTTATATAAATACTTTTAGTTTGTTTTTACAATTTAAATGACGTGGCAGAAATAGGAACATTGACTATTGTTTACAAATAGCATAAAAATTTTGCACTATTTAATTATTTATGGTTCATTCGATTTGGAAGCGCCAATAGCCTAACAGTTAATGGTACGGACTACCGAACACGACGTCGTGGGGTCGCCATTCTACTGTTGTGTACCATATCCTAACACAAGCCTAAAAAGATTACTTGGAATAAATAATCATTATAAAAAATATTAATAAATTATTTCAATAATATACAAATATTTTTAAATCTAACAAAAGTCAAAGGACTGCCGACGGAACGGAACTCAAAACAGGTGGGAAGGCGAGACGTAAGTTCAAAAATAAACAAATAATAAAAAAAATAGTCAACAACAAACAAAAGTAAACCATTGAATCTCAAAAATAAAATCCAAAATAGAATATAATATAAATGAAAAAAAGTTCGTCGAAGCTATTTCAAATTTAAATAAGCATGTTGCTGACGCATGTTGCGCGTTGTTCACGCGAACCTATAAGATTTTACCCAACCAAATATCGTCTAACGCGGCTCAAGTTTTCACTTCAAAAAATCATATCGCTATTTATAATATTAATGTAGGTTATCGTTTGCAGTATGTACCTTGTTGTTATATTGTTTACTTTAATTTGTTGCAGGTAAGTGCTTATCATTCAACTGAGACTTGTCATCGGCCGTATAAGGTGAGCACGTGGACAGTTGTTTGCATCGGAATGCTTTTACGCCTCTCTAAATTTAGTGATAAAATTTACAACAAAGAGATCGGTGTCTCATAACACGTCTCTGAGTGCGTTAACGCTCTGTCAACCACTTTATATATTTAAATCGCATTCGGACAAGTGATTTACACGATGTCTTTAGCAGACGACGACTCCATAAAAATGTGTCGGATGTTTTCAACGACGTCATTTCAGATGTTTATTAGCTAAAGTCATCTTTGCTGTCATCGCATTCGTGCAACATTGAAATTTTAAAAACTAATGATAAAATTAATTGTAAAAAAAAGGGTCGAAGGAGAGCTTACAGTAAGGTATCTTCACTGTGTCCCCTTTTATATTTTAGACCAGAAATTCCCATACAAGAATATTGAGTAGGCCTTAAAGCCAATGGCGGCACTATCGCAATATTATATTCTCTATGGGCCGGATGGTCCCTGACTGTCGGCCTGGCTGACGGACCGACGGCAGTGTTGCCCTGAGAACAGTCTAGTTTGTTACTACATACATACATTTTTCTATGACAGTCTAGAGGTCCCACCCAAGAGTGGAAGTTTTTGGTTGATGGGGTGACTGGACCCTGAATGGACCTTGAGGACCACTGCTTAAGACCATTTTATTAAGCACAATTACTTCATCAATTAAAAAAAAATATTACCCAAACAGATAGTTAAACACATAAGTAAAAAACAAAACACAAAAATTGTATGGTAAAGTGAGAGGCTCTGCTGATGCTACTTGCAGTTTGTCACTGAATGGCGCGCTGACGTCCTGACTTCCCGTTAATTTCTATCAAGAATTCAGGCGAACGACTTGCATTTTTGGCACATCTTCGTTTGTTGCGCGTTATCCATCGTGTATGTGACTCTCTTGTTTTTTAGTTAATGTATTTCTCGTTAGTCACTTTTAATTTAGTGTCTGCGAGATGATTCTCCAAAGTAAATCACTTACGATGGTGACTTATGAAATTACAATTATAATTATTTGTTTTTACACGCTTTGTGTGTTCCTGCTCATTGTATTTTGTACCTTCACATATATGATTGGTTGAGATCCTACCACGTGGATTGTATCCTGAATTTCTGTTTAAAACATTATAGCATAACTTATTATTTTGATTACACTAGTTCCACTGCTTCGTCTGCTACACTCTTCTTCGCATATAGAAGAGTACAGGGCGTAGTCTACCACGTCACCTCCAAATTTTACATTCAATTTTTTATTATTAAATCGAGAATTTGTTGTTAACGTGTATCATGTGTGTATCGTGTGTTGTCGACGTCTAATGGAAGTGTGTGTGAGGTATAATTGCAATTAAAGTAAACTGTTTCAAACAACAGCAATTACAATCAGAATCATTTAAACATCGGCTCGCTCCGCCGAGCGTACCGGCTGCCGGCGGACGGCGGACGGCGGGCGGCAAACACTATAATCGCGGAGGTCGGGAGCCTCATTCCGAAGTCAAACTGATTGCTGCTCTGAAGCTAGGCAGTGGAATTTACTATAACATTATTTCACAAGAGCTAGCTGGCTGGCTTTAGTGCATTCGAGTATTGTCTTGTTTATGAAAATCGAGAGAAACTGGAGACTAAATATTTGCAACGTAATAAGTTTGATAAAAAATAAATAATAAATGAAATATGATAGAAAGCGGCCTTTTAACTTTTCGTAGCGCAACGCGGATGTACATTAAAATACTATATAAAAGGAAATGCACTCAAATGTGCAGTATATATGAGAGCATTTGCTCGCAGGTTTATCCGCGTGCAATTTAATTTACACGAAGGTGTCCAGCTACAATTGAACCCTAGTGAATATGATTGATCATATAGATCTTAGACCACATTACATTGGATTTTCATTATTTCTTTATACCAACTCCACGCCTAATTTAAACCTTTAGGGTATGACTTGAGAAAAATCTTTTCTTGAAGCTCACCTACCACATAGACATATCTGTGCAAAATTTCAGGTCTCTATGCCGAGTAGCTTGGACTGTGCGTTGCGACATGTAGATTTTTATATATATTATTTACTTTACATTCGCCTTTCGTTTTCATCACACACACACATCACACGAACAATTCACACTGCTAACAAAACCAACGACCAAAAGCACGTTAGAACCGTGGCACGATATGTAATATATCCCAGTAACCTAAAAGCAAGGTTTATCCCATGTTGAATAAAGTCAGTGTGGTGTCTTAAATATATTTAATAATCGAAACTGCATGTTCCTACGAATACAAACATTCAGTAAATCGGTGATCTCTCAAAAGCGACGGTAACGAGTTGGCCACAGGCCAGGGCCGGCCGTAGCCAGCGGCGAGTCTCCACAAACCACAGATTTGGCTCGCCGCTACCGCCTTCCACTTGTGTGGTCCATGCTTTATGCCTCCGACACTTCCCCAGCATTGCTAGATTTATGTGATATTTATTAATCTATTTGATTTTATGTTTTGTTGTTAATTTATTGATTAAAAACGATCTAAATGTACATGTATTTTGTAGTATAACGAAGCGAACGTGGCGGGGTCGCCTTACGTTAAATGAGCATAACCTTCAAGTTAAATACTCAGAACTTAGATTAGGTGAGGCTGTATGCATATGGATACAAGAATAAGGCCAAGTTCAGCACGAAAAAAAACTTCCCCAGTAATGCTATCAAGTAAAGTGCTAAGAAAATTTCTGCTTTTAAACATTCTCACGTTGACTGCGGTGTCAGAGGTTGATGTAACTTGACATTTGTAAAAAATATCAACATTTGAATCGAATACAACAAATTGTGGATTACGATCACGTAGGCTGTGTCTGCTCACACCTCGTTTCTGCGAACGGCGCGATGTGAAACTTTGGTTTACGCGATAGGTGGCGCACACCGCGGATCTCGCAGGCGGCGGGCGCGCCGAGGCATTATTCAAGAATTCTGAGGACGAACACCGACTAGAATTATAAAGCGAGGTCTTTTAAGCACCGGATCGTATAGACTCAGTGTAAAATGCATTATAATGGAATTGGATATTTATCGCACGGCCATTATGAATATTATTCTAAAATACGACATAAGGAATGTGTACCCTCATCTGTTATTTGCTCAGGGTCAGGAACATGTATACATATATTGTCTTACATATAATCTAGGTTCTGATCAAATAACATATGAAGGTATAAATTTCTTATCATATATTAGACCATATTGTCATGTAATAAACTTTAATTAAACCCAAAGGTAATTCCAAACAGGATTAAGGATATTTCCATTTCCTTTACATCCCCTCTCACGTCCAATTTACTTCCTGATAGGATAGGGTGGGAAAAGGAAGGGGAGTAAAATTGGGCCTCTAGCACCTCACTTATCAGGCGAAACCTTAAAAAAACTTCTACTAATTTACGCTTGTCGTCTGTGAGGTCATGATATTATTACACCGGTCGAGCCGACACACTCGTGCCATAGATCTCTTTTTTCAGCCAAAAGTCGTCCACTGCTGGACGCAGGCCTCCCCAAAGATCGCTCCCCTGCCGCCCTCATCCAGTGGACTACCGCAACCTTGATCAGATCTGGTCCATCTTGTAGGACGCCTACGCTGCGTCGATTTGTACGAGGCCGCCATTCCAAGATTTTCGGCGCCATCTGCCATCCCTTCTGCGAGCAATGTGTCCGGCCAAATGCCATTTAAAGTTTGCAAAACTTCGGGCAATGTCGGTTACATTGGTTCTACTGCGGATCACATCATTTCTGATACGATCTAGCAGAGAGACACGAAGCATTGATCTATCCATCGCCTTTTGTTAACATGGTACGGCTCATAGGTCGTCACAGAGAGGACATCAACAGACCAACTACTACTGAATATGTTTAACTTCTTAAATTTCAGAAGATTGATTACAACAATACTTCTCGTCATCGATGTCTTTTGAAGTGCTGCTCGTGAAATTAAAATAAAACTTTATTATAACTGGAAGCCTGTTAAAATTATCGTCCATATTTGAACGGTCGACTTTATAAGCTTATCGTGATAATTTGCTGACGAAAATCAATTTTCTCCGGCAATTTTTCAAGAAATAAACCTACACCATAATTTCTGCGAGATCGCCTGTGCCAATAAACAATAAAGAAACATTTTCCCATGCCCGATAACCTCTTGCGGCGATTTCAATCTTTGCAGCTTGGTAATAAAGTTCATTTTATCTTAATTTGTTTGAAAGTGGAAGTTGGTCACCACTTGGTGGTGCTTTCTAACCAGGAACATTTATTTGCGGCTATAAAGGTCCGTTATGCGACGTTATAAAGTCCATTTTAATTTATTTAATATGAAATTAAGTTTGTTCAGCGTATAACTAGTTAGCGGAGTGCGTATTACCGCGCCTTGTTGGCCTTTTTGGGCGCACCTAATTGTAGGTTCCCGACGCCTCGCACGAACGCCGCGCTCGTTTGTAGGGCTGCCCATCGCACTCGCCGGCAAACATTTTATGGATATTTAATTTAAAAAAATGATATCTACAGCGACAGCTTGCACTTTTCGTGAAATTTATAACATCCCGAATGTAACGGGAGGTACGCTTGTGACATAAGGATGGATTTTTTGAGTTAAGTAAAGAAATTTTATTTGTTGCAAGATTATTGGCATATTTACCTAATACAATAAGCTGTTACATACAGTCAGCTGTGTTTGTTAGCGATCGGATCAACATATTACAAGAACAACACTAGTACAGTATAAAGTTCATTTGTAAAATGTTCTCGTATATTGGTATTTCCTTAGCTGACGCTGACACCGACTCCAAAAATAAGTATGATTAAGAATTGATTCTTATGTTTAATTGCATAAAATTATTTTATACTATTAAGTGCATTTCTTGTTTTTGAATATAGTTTTTTTGAAGTCGGTTTTGTTTAAAAGTTTTTTTAATAATTAAATTACCAAGACTTAGGGCTTAACAAGAAGAGAGCTCCTTTAAAAACCGACAATGCATTTACAGTTCATCTGGTGTTGCAGATGTTCAGCCGCTACTCATGAATCTCTTTTATTTTTTGATCTATTCATAGTTTTAAGTTTTAATAGTTTTTTTTTTAATTAAAACATTTTTGTAAAATCTTTTAAATCACCAATATTCGATTTTCTGTCTGTTGATAACTAGTGTATCGCGATGGCCCTTTCTATCCCATTTGGGACCTAACAAAGCTGACAGCAATATTTGCGAAAAGCGAATAGCAAGCGTTTGTGTATAAAACCTTCATAAAAATGTTTAAGGTAGTACTTTGGCATAATACTGTATAGTGGCAACACTAGCAAGCTTAAATTAATAACGCGGTGCATTGCGTAATCTGTCGCCATCGTGTGTGGCGGCCCTAAGTCAGCCGCGCTGCTGAGGGCGGGCCCGCTGACGGCCGCAATTGAAAAATAAACATCGTGAGTGATGGCGGGCGCCGTGACGCGCGCCGCTCGTTCTCCAGTCGCCATCTTGTCTTAAATTTGCAACACGAAATGGCGCGCTTTTTACGTTTACTTCAATATTCATTACTATTTTAAATTTTAGGAACTTGAAAATTTTCTTGAAGTTACGCAGGCAGGGCTCCCACAAGATGGACCGACATTCAGGTCAAAATTGCTGTTCAAATTGTCCACCGGTCAAATTGTCCACTGGATGTGGATGGACTGTAAGAGCCGATGTTTGTGTTGATGAAACGCAAAACCCGTGAAACACAAAACGCTTACATCAAGCAGAACATTAAAAACACACATATACAGATTCATATAAATTGCATAATTTTAAAAAATCAATTTGTAGTCAATTGATGAGAAGCCATTGTTGCTAGAGGGACAGAGGATATTTGATTTGTTGATAGTCAAAGGTTAGCGCGCGAATCGTGATATATGCGCAGCTCTTAATGTATTTGCGGGTGAGTATCGCTCGCCTGAGTAAACAAAAGAACGAGAACGATAAATCTCGACTGTATGAAGTGCTTGAGGCTAAACCTCTTCCAGCATAGGGTTGCCTCAATTGATTTCTTGTTATTTTCAATCTTTAAATTTGTCATTCAAAAATATAGTTTTCAAATCGATGACACAATTTGATAAGCTTTTAATGATGTGATCATAATTAAGCCCCATTTGTAAGTATATAATTAAAATTTTATTATCTCGGAATTATATTTGATCGCACTGGTAAAATACCAATTATTTCCGAGGAGGGTTGGAGTCAGGTAGGAGTCCGGCCTCTAGCCAAAACCTATATAGTATGGACTACGGTCATACTGTGCCAACCCCATAAGTGGGGAAAGGTCAGGGAGATGATGATGATTCATATTGTCAATTAATGCAAATTTCTAATTATTATAAAATTAAAATAACAAACAAATAGTTAAATGATGCAACAAGTATAGAGCAGTAGAAAATATGGCTGATAAGCGCAGAGCTCATTTAAAAACACATTTATGACTTGCTTTAAGAGAACACATTTGTGAATGCTTTTGATTGTGTTAAAGCAAAGGTTTTAACAGTGGACAGTCAACAGCCGGTAAAAAGGAATTAAAGCTTATATTTCCGGAAAATTAACATTTTGACAGCCCTATGCGCGAAACGAGGGGAGAAATGGTTTCGATTGAAATTCGTTTTGCTTTTGTTTATGTTTCGTAATGATTTCGGAAGAGGCTATCGTTTAAATCGACTTTTGATGGTGGCGCTAATGTGAAAACAGATTCGAACAACATTTCCTAAGGCAAAGTGTCGGCAGCGGCATCAAACAAAGAAAATAAGGTTGTAAGGTTTTAATCTTGCCTCTTAGAATGCTTTTTAAAGTGTAAAATCTTTTTTAACCGCGTTATAAGCACTTACGCTTTAGATTATTGTAGAAAAACATAGTAAAACGTAATTTTGCTTGCGTAAAAAGTATTTTCAGTAAGGTTCTCTAATCTCTAACTATCGTATTACAAGTAACAAGATTTAAAAAAAAAAAAACAATCGCCTTATTTGTTTTTTTTTAATATTCATATAATAGCAGAGGTTCCATGCGTTCAAACCTTTAGTCGCATCTTATACATTGATCCGCCACACGTACTAAGTTTGGAACATTTAAGAGCAGTTGCAGGTGTATTTCCGTTAAGTTCAAGTAGAGAATAATAAGTAAATAAAGTTAAAGAGTAAGTTAATGTAAGAGTAATGTTAATAAAACAATTCGCAGTTCTTTATATATATTTACTACTTTTGAATATCGCTTGTGACTTAATTATTGTTGTAATTAAGTACATTTTTTACCTTCACCATTATCAGACTAAGTATATTCTCGGGCCTTTTAAAGTTATTATCGTCATATGGAAGTAACTCGATACGGTCAATTGGCAGTGCCGCCTCGTATCTGTCCACGTCGCGAATAAACTTGATAAGGTGCTTTTAACTTGAAGTTATTTACACTTGAACGCAAAAACATTGTTGAGCAAAGGGCAAAAATATTTTTTTAAATAAATGTTGATAATATGCATGTACGGTCGGCGAATAAAGTTGCGGTAGATGCAATGTTATTTTTAAAGCAATGTCAGAGTAAATTTGCCCCTTTCGAATAAAAATAAAACTCTACCGTAAAAATAGAACTCTTCCCTAGGGATAGGAAAATAATATAAAACCTTCATTAACAATATCGGTTGCCATGGTAATGTGTCAACATTTTGACAATAAACTTTTTGGTACAACATGTTACACCCATATTCCAAGTTATTATACGCGGAATCTTCTAACAAAAAGTTCTAGCGTGGAAAGAAAAACGATTGCGAAGCCGCGGGCAAAAGCTAGTATCAGTATATAGAATAATTTTACTCTACTATAATTGCCACCACATTAGTGCGACTATCGCTAACTTAACTGCGCGGCTCGTGACGCGACTACTATTTAATATTAAGTTACATCAAGACTTATCTTTTATCGCTATTTAGGTTCCACAAATCGCCTCGCTAACGGTCACCGGACGGATCAAATCGCGCGCGAGGCGATCAGCTCGGCAACGTAATGCAAAATGTAGCCAACATTTAGATAAGCGTTATCAATATGACGCTATAAGATGCCTATTTAATGTACTATTAGCGTATACTATTTAACTGTTTAGCGTTTTTAGTTTTAAAACGTTATGCAATAGTTATCTTATGCTTAAGTTTATAGGCATATTCGTGAATGCAATTCGCAAACTTACTGTCGGAATGGAACGCTTATACCGCGAACACCGGGGGAGGAGTGTACGTTATCACATTGCCCGATGGTCACGTAGCAATATACGTAATGATAATTAATTACTTTGCCCAATTTTGCCGGTCATTAAGGGTCACATATATACTAAAATGATCATCGATTTTCCCGTGGTTTTAAGGACTCACTAAACATATCGACCAAGATATGCATAAAGTTATATTGTAATTTCGTTCAATGTTAATGTAATCAAGGTGTGTGTGCAGGGAGGGTGTACCTGAGTATTTATTGGTGTTATTAGCGGGCTATCGTTTGGCTTGGGCCCGAGCGTTGTCGCGCTAAAAGCGGCCATCCGTCCAGGCCTGCGCAAAATGCGATTGTGACATTAGGATTGGTTTACATGTAACCTTGTTGCATTGGAAAATGTTAAGAATTATTATGTTAAAAACTGGACAATTATTTGCGCATCCATATGTGTGTTATCCATACAATAAGTAAAATTTTTTACTGTAAATAATTTGTATTTCGGTTATATGTTTCAAGGTTACAACATAACTACGTCTAGACCTTTGTAAATGTCCGTGGGCCTTGCTTGACTGAACTGAACGTAGAAACGCAACTTTGATAACTAGGTCACAAGGCTGTCAACAATCAGCAACATGTGAACCGAAGCTTATGTCCAAATGTACTGATATAATATTATGCGCCGCGTCTCCGCCCGCGATAACGTCGCTAATGAGGCCGCGGGAATTTGTGTGTCTGTGTGTCCATGCATGGGCTATGTATCATACATCCTAACATCATTATTCTTCGAGTCCTTATCTTATTTGATATTTCATTTATTTTTGGTCCTGTTCAGAATACTTGACATTTCCTATAACCTTATTTAAACTTTTAGGTACGAATATAGCGAATGTCAAAATACCAATAATGGTATTCGGTTTACAGCGCATTTGTGCAGAGCAGAGGTTGCAGACTATTCCTAATTTACCGTGGGCTTCCACTGCAAAAAATGCACATAAAACATATTGTTATCTCAGTTTTTTTCATATGGAAACCTTGTATCACGACACGATTTTACGCCAGTGAAAACCCACAGTAATTAATAACTAACCTATTACTTAATCTTCATTCATATTTAGCATAAAGTGCATAACTCAATAAATGACATAATATGGTACTAATAAAAGATGTGTAAGTTTTTGTATGTTTTGTTTCAAAAGTGAGAATCTTACTTAAGAAAGAGAAGGTTACTGTGATAGACAATAAAAACCTGTGTTACAAATCAACTTCCTGTCGTACAAGAATTTGTCCGTATGTGTGACATGTGATCAAAATAGTTCATCATCATTTACACAGAAAGTTACCTTTTCTTACAATATTATTGTAGACTAGCAACTCTAACTTATAGATAAAGGTATGCACGCAGCACCGGGTACGTTCACTGCGACATTTGACAGATGACTTCACAATAAATTGATTAACCGCCGCTGCCAGCGCCGCAACTCGCGGAAACGAATCCTTCTCGGCTGTCACATTAGCATTACACGTCTTAACGCTGTTGACTCGGCGATAAGTTTACTTATATGCCTAAGAATTCACAGAGCGATTTTCACCCGCACCCGCTGCGGTTGTGGGC
>JWHW01026795.1:282223-320098 GCA_000931545.1 Papilio glaucus
TAAAAAACCTGTGTTACAAATCATCAACTTCCTGTCGTACAAGAATTTGTTCGTATGTGTGACATGTGATCAAAATAGTTCATTCTCATTTACACAGCAAGTTACCTTTTCTTACAATATTATTGTAGACTAGCAACACTTAGTTATAGATAAAGGTGTACGCAGCACCGGGCACGTTCACTGCGACATTTGACGGATGACTTCACAATAAATTGATTAACCACCGCTGCCAGCGCCGCAACTCGCGGAAACGAATCCTTCTCGACTGTCACATTAGCATTACACGTCTTAACGCTGTTGACTCGGCGATAAGTTTACTTATGTGCCTAAGAATTCACAGAGCGATTTTCACCCGCACCCGCTACGGTTGTGGGCCTGCGGCTTCTGTGAAATCGGTTATGTATATAAAAAATTGAATACATTTCACAAAGTCTTTTACGCCCGCAACGTGCCGGGTTGTTCACGGGTTCCGCTGCACCGGCGGGCAACTAGTAGGGTCACGGTCACCCGCAGCTTCGACGGGTGACCGTCTTGCGATTATCGCCCGCTAAGTTTACGGATGATAACGGCAACCGCGACGGCCGCGTAATCGAACGGAACTTCCGTCCCGTGAGCTTAGAAATAAAACCGGGGTTCCTCCACCACGGCGGGCGCGGGTGAACATCGCGCTGTGAGTTCTTATCTTAACTGTGTCATCTATTGCGCTGTCGTACACGAGGAGGCATTCGTATAAGTATAAAGTTGTAGTGTTAGCAGATGTTGTAATAGGTTGGAAAGTTTGCAATTTCAAGTTACCAGCGTGTAGAAGTATAAAGGATTATTTAGTAATGCTATTACGTATCGCCTTAATCGAGAAGGAAAATCTGTATACCTTATACAGATTTTCCTTCTCGATTACCTCTCTCCTATCCCCTACACACACTATTTTCGTTGTTGCTTTAAGCCTAGGAACGTGATTGTATTTCTTTACGTTGGCCTTTTCCCCAAACAGTACCGCATTTCATCAAGCTACTCAGAATTGCTTTTCATCTTCATACATACAGGTTGTAACTCTGTAGGGTGTTTTTCCTCTTGATTCTAATTGATCTCCGTCTATGAAATCTTAAACGAAAACATTTAAAATAAGAATATATGTCAGGCTCAACAGCACCAATCGTAAAGGCCGGTAAATTTGACTCGTATTAGAAAATAGAAGTAGGTACATGTTTTACTATTCCATGATGTGCTTTCCGAAACATTATAAATTATGTTTTACGTAATTTACAGATATGTAAGAAAGCCACAAATGTTCAGTGATAATAGTTTGTTCTCGTAGTACATGCCTTTCGACATAAAGTCTACGTAAGAAGGATAAAGGAAATGTCACGTGTCAAATGTTAACTGCACGCGATTTGCATACTTGTTAGAATTACCGTGGATTTCCACTAGCGTATAAACTTCTCGCGATACAAGGTTCTCTCTATCTATCTCTCTGAAAAAACTGAGATGACAATATATTTTGTGTGAATATTTTCGGCAGTGTAAAGCCACGGTTGTACAGCTCGATGAAATCATCGCAAATCATAAATGCTGACCAATAAAGTAACCCAAAAACGATGCCAAAGCATCGAAAACACGGGTCATTGTCATTGTAAGAATTGGAGACATTATGAAAAAACTCTAGGAGTGACAAATGAAAAAGGTCCTTAAAATTGTCTCATCTCTATTAAAGGCAACAATTCACCTGCAAATAATAAACTCTGAACTATACTTACACCAGATGAGCACGTTGTGTCGTTCTACGTTCTCTACATTATTTTTTCTATTGAAGAATGTGGCAAACGAGCAAGCGATCAACCGATATCGAGTAACCGCTACGCATTAAGTTATTAGAGTATATCATTAGGAGCAAATAAAAAAAAATACTTTAGTATTTATCCCCTCCCCATCAAACCCTCTTCAATACAGGATGGATTTCTTGTTCGAAGTGGATGGGAGGAGGAAGAAGAGTAGAATTAAGCCTCCAAAACCTCATTCATCAGACGAAACGCAGAGAACGCTTCTACTTCACGTCTGTCTTCTGTGACGTCGTGGTATTCCACCGATCGAGCCGGCCCATTCCGGGCTCTAGCACTTGAAACTACATTCTTAGTTAAATCTCGTTTAGCAATCGAGGAACCGCATCGTATCCCATTTCACTGTCGTGTGCTGGTGAACATGCCGAGGCATCGACGTTCGCGTGATCGCACGCTGCCATTAAACATGTATTATCGAATATGCTGCACTTCTAGGTCTGTTTCGATTAGTTGGTAGAGATTGTAGTGTTCTATGTCGATTTATATTCTAAAGGTCATGGTTAGTACACGTTTGGGACCTTGAAATATTGATGAAATTAAAGTAAGAGAAAAGTCACTGACAAATATCTAATCACTTTTTTTCAGTTTTTGTTCTAATATTAAAAAAAAATCATATTTAAAATTAAAATAAATTAATATGCAGAGGAAATAGGATTTTGTCCGTATAAAAGTGTGTAATATTTTTGTCGCATGTAAAAGTAATTTGTGTGGCCACTAGAGCAGTGATAAAAGCGATTCCGAATTTTGCGATTAAATATTTTTTATCTTTTAATTAATTACATAGATATTAAATAAAATCTATAATATATACGGCATTTTTATGAAAGAATTACGTAGAATGAATACCAATTATTATGTGAGAGTTGTCTAGTATGTTAATATTAATACATTCGTAGTATTTTTATAACACGTGTAGTATTCAATTAGTTACAATTAATAATATTCCTGCGAGACATTCCGTGGCCGAACGCAGTCACGTCAAGGAAGTGCAGCAAAGGGGAATGATTGACCGCTTCCTCCCCGCGTGCCGCCGCGACACACACCGGGCCCTTTGTTTTATGCTTGCCTGGTACCTGACACACGCTCCCCTTTACTTCGTATAATAAATAATTGAATTAGGATAATTATTAATGTTAAATTAAAGTAACAGAAAATGTTAACTAAACAATTGCTAAGATCTGTTTTCTTAATTACTATTTATTAATATTTTTTATATAAGACATTGAATAGGAAGATTTTCAACAAATTGTACAAGTGTGTGGCAACGTTGTAACATACCGTTACATATTAAATAAAGGCGGTAATTAGGAGTACCCATAACGGACGAACATTTATTTACAGCCTAAAAACTAAGTAAGTTGTACATAGAAAAATAAGTACATATGTAATGTACTTATATTCAAATTTAATTACACATGACATACTTAAAATCCAATGAATACCAGTTTTGTATTTTCGATGCCAAAATATTTTCTTTATATGAAAGTGTATTGAAGAGTAGAGTCGGTGCGTTTTATGTGAAAATACATAAGGGCATGTTCACACAGTAAAACATTTGTACAACGGCCATGTCTAAACCCGGCAGCGGGGTCATCAGTCACACAGCTTCTGATGCTGATCGAAGAGTGTACGTTTTGACTTTTGACCTCTACATGTACCGGTTCAATCCGTATCGACCTCTATCGAACGCTGGCAACGAATAACATTTTTTGTTTATACCCATGTAGCTTGTATATTTATTACTATGAACTATCAGACACTAATGTTATCATTTATTATTTTTTAAGAACAGATCTGTGTCCTACATTTGATAGAGAAACGATTTTCTACTCTATTCATTTGTACGCAAGTTTCAAGAAATTATCAATACAGGCCGTCTAAAATTATAAATGTTGACTTAATGCAAAACAGTTTATATTTACAATAACCGTAATACACGTCTCTTCGTCTCACGTAGGAAACATTGTTAAATATTGCTTTGTTTAAAGAGGTCGAACGTTCAGAAAGTTTATCGTAATTAAAAGAAATTCCCTTAAAAATAGTAAATTCGTTGCAAATTCACCGTAGCTAGGCGGCACGTTGGCGGCGCACCGCGGGCGTTTGTAATTGCCGCCCAATGTTTGTTTTGTTCGTCCCTTGACTCCTTACGCTATTCCTCTCCCTTTCCCTCCCATTTACATTCACATAAGCTTGTATGTTTCTTACCTCTGCAGGACTACTTAAATTTTATTTATCACTTTAACTTTTGAACAACTAAACGATTTAAGTATAACTTTCTGCGTTGAATTTACAACCATATTAAATCGTATAATGGTATATTTTATAAAGTAAATATGTATGTCTGGATACATCGATATTTATGGATTGCTCTTCTCTATTCAGCCTTATAAATCACGGTTGTATTATTGATTGTAATTATCATGGCCGGGTAAGTTAAATACCTCGCGCTCACGCGATCTCCGGCCGCTTCGGATTTATCTGTTAACGTTACATGATCTCGTGACTTGCATTCGGTACGAGATGTTGGGATTTGATTTGTGTTGGATGCATTTACCAACTAGCTTGCTTTTTCTGAAATTAAAATAGTTTTGACTTAAGCTCGAACCCCAGTGCCAAAGGCCATCAAGCTACTGAATGAAAGAAAATTTTCTTGTGTCAATTAAATCAAGTAACAAAAAACTTTTTATCTGTAATGACTGAGTACTGGGTTAGCATTTGATTTAAAGCTACTGATTTTCCCGTGGAAATTTTAACACTTGAAGATAACCAAATATTTTTTCTTATATTGTTAATTTATTATTAAAACTAATTAATACAAAATATAAAACATAGTTCAATCGAACATTAACTTATTCCCTAATGGGTACTGTACATATTTCAAATAATATACGTTGTTACACATGATGTTTGTACATATGTATGTATGCACAGTTGAATGATAATCTCAAATATATAACCACTTTAAAATATGTCCCAAATTGCTTAATTAAATCACCGAGTAATGTGCATATAACTTCAGATATATTTCAAGTCATGCAAGAAACATTCACTTAATTATTTTGCAAAAATAAGCCAATGAATCGCTTGCTTGTTTCAATCCGTGCACCGGCTTCGAACAGCATACGGCAACGAGCTTTATGGAGGCAATTAAAAGCTCGGACGACGTGAAGCTCTCGCTAAATTCAATGCGACCGGCCGCTCGTTTTGTCACCACCATATTCGGTTTATTGACGCGGCACCCGATCTTTTAAGTTTTGCGCGGATATAAAGCCTCTAGATGATATTATTTTACATGTTAAATGTCACTGATTTTTTTTTATATTTTAATTTATCACTATTCAATATACATATTTTGTAGATATTAAGCAACCCGTAGGCAGTTTAAGCAGCATTTGTTGTTGCGTGAACGAGCCGATTAACTCGGTATGTTTTTCTCTTTAGTAAACTTCTAAATACGAATACATAACGTACGTCGGTGCAATTTATTCTACTTTTACCTCAGTTAGTATGTCTGCTCTAACTCCATCTTCATGATTAGTTTACCACAGCCTTCTTTTTTCTTCAAGTTCGCAGCTTCAAGTCCTGCGATGTGATGATCACTTAATTTCAGACCAGGCATTCGTGGAAAGATTCCACTTCTACAAAAAAAACACAAATAGAGTTTAGAATTTCTCGCATTGCCGATTTGTATATTTTTTTCTTCGCTTTTCGCTTCGCCGTACACATCGGTTCTTCCAGTGGAGATCGTGCGTCAACGTGAAAGACAATGCGTAGTAAATCAGCTTCGCAAAAAGGCGGCAGGTGAGCGCGAAGCGTCCCCCTCTTTGCCAAGCGCCTTTTCAACGACGACGTTTCTTGTTGCTTTAGTTCTAAGTTTTTTATTCAACCGTTGGCGGGTTTGACCCGATTAGGTGTAATGGATAGTAATTTACATTAGCAGAAACCGTAACGTTAGTTACGGGGTAGGCAGATATAGATAGAGAATTGATGTCGTTTCGAATGATCGTGACCAACAATACGGAAACATTTAAATTTGATTTCAATGTGTAACCACAGTTCTGGTACAATATTCGGGGTCAACAGCGGAATAAGCTGACTGCCTGTATTGCGCTTCTTTTGGTTAAAAATACTTATATGTATAACTTATATATAGAAATAACTTTAAACTTTGATTAGACGAACTTTACCTTATACGTGAAGCCATTCAAATAACTTTAGTTGGAAAGTAAAAAGATCAAAATGAAAATTGCATTACTTGCTTAGCATCAAAGTCTGCGTCTGGTTGAGAAGTTACAAGTCACAGGAGAGATGGCCGCGTTGTTTTTGCCCGCCATGTATAATGCATGCGATACATGTGTCGCGCCTGATTGAACACGGACACATACACGCCGCGGACTTTTTATTAGGCGCCGCTGAACGCCTAAAACCATTTAAACTTCGCAACTTACTGTTGTGTTCTCTCGTCATGTCCGCCCCTCTTTATGTGTTTGGTCGTAACGAACGCGGCGACGCGTACTGGACAGTTTAGGATTGGAAATTAATTTATACCATACGTTATCTTTAAATGAATTTTAATAAGACTATAACAAATACTTCGAGATACTTTTCACCTTTTTTTTATAAATTATCGCATTTTCATTTATGTTGACCTTGAAGACAGGAAAGAGTGGAGACAGGAAAGAGGTAGATTTAATTTAGAGGTCTTATTACAAAGTAAATACGCCTGTGAAGTGTAATTTAGACAGACAATGTACTGTGCATATTACATTCTTCAATAAGGTTTTTCAATTTAAAGATACAAGCTAGTTTATTTGACTAATAGGAATCTATGCCGCCTTATAGACATATTTAAATACATACTCATATCTAAACTACAGAACAGCAACGCTTTATATATTATGGGTCGAGTGTCACATACCATCAGGCGTCGGTTTTACTTAACACAGCATAAAGAGTAAAAGTGAAGCATAAACATTCTTAATTTCTTAATAAAACATAACAAAGGAGACATAAGAAACTTATGCATTACATATATTTGTAATGTTTATTAATTCCAGCGCACAGTTGAACCACTTACATATGTATGTGTTGGTACAATTTAAAAGTCAAAAACATCAAGCTTCTTTCATACCATAAACAATCAAGCGGGTCTTAAATCGTCTATTTTGAATTGATTTTTAATCTACATCGCAGCACTGCGTCGTTTTTCCCGCTCTATTTGCCACACGAGAATCGATTGGAAATCCTTTATTCGGGAACACGGATTCCTTGTGTTTTTCTCTCCCGGAATTCCTCGGGAGCGCAAACCATCACGCTGTTAGTGTCACGCACAAGGACAGACATGTTGACAGACAAAAAATATATTAATATGAAACGACGGATCACACAATAGGTTATAAATCAAAGTGTGCTAGTCGGCCATTGTGTGCTCGAGATTATTTGTCCGGCTAATTATTTTGTACGGTTTCCCGGTCGAGATTAACGGATGATTCTTTTTGCATCGACCATACAAATCTGATTGGGTGTGATCTTAGCCAATTGGTTTTAAATTTGTGATGTGGAATTTTTGATTACCTTAGAAAGTTAAATAAAGATAAAGAAAGAAGAAGAAATAAAGATATGTTTTGTGTATTCAATCCAAAGGATCCTCGCCTATCGATATATACAATTTATTTATATATCCTTAAGTATATACCTATTCGTACTTATATGTGATTTATAGTGATTTCGTGGTCATCCGTTAAGGGAATCAAAATTTGAAATGTAATTACTTAACTTAATATCGTCCAAGCGTAGGCATATGCACACTTACCTTAACACTCGATGAAACTGAGGGTGTCGTATCATTGCAAGTATCTGCCAACCGTCGAAAAATGTCTAGGATTCATCGTCAGAAATTTTAAATCAATTAATAAACATAACTGCCTCAAGTATGTACAATCATTTTACTCCGTGTGACTTAGCCTAGGCATAAAGTATGCAGGTCGCCTAGGCTGTTCTAAGCACTAAGTTATACGATGTGAACTGCAACCGTGGGCGCGCACCTCACTCATCCGTCAAACATGGGCCGCGGGTTCGATCCCGAGCGATAATATTAATGTTGTTAATCCATTAGATGTCGGCCACGTCGGGGATGTTATCTTCCGTGTAGACATGCCTTTCTTTCACTGACGGATTGTTCCATCCTTCTATTCAATACATGAAGAAGTATAATTTATTGTTTAAATAAGTAGCTAAGTCTGTCTGTCTTGACTTGAATGATATTATCTAAACCAGGCGCCGGGTACATGAAAGTTACATATATTTATAGATATAGCTATGTTACATACTTGTGATATGTCGAGGATAATATGATTTAAATAATTATTAGAATGAGAACAAGGTACGTTCCCGGTGACCTAAGAACCTGACACTTTCCTTTAGTGAATTCCCTAGTTTTAGTTGTATTTATACTAACCCGAGCCGACGCCCCTAGACGACGTATCATACTCTAAGCATGCGTTATATATATCTTTTCTTTTGTTTTATGTTTATGATAAAATAATTAATCCTAAAGATTCTTTGTTCCATCACGAACCTTCGGATCAAATAAATAAGGTCGTTAATTCTCTGGACTATTAGCTTCCGCTCACCGCACCGCATTTTTTTCATTTCTTATGTCCCTATTGATTTTGTTTCTAGCCCTGCGCGCTACATAATTACCACATTACGTTAATAAGCGATTGGTTTTTAATTTTTTTCTCGTAAAAAATCTATAATAGTGTACAAATACGTTATTAGTACCTGTCCGAAATCACCCAACTCCCTACTAATGAAACGAGTCGAAAAACAAGTCAAATTAACTGAATAGCGCCTCATCAGGCCGATGTTAGTGTTTTTACAGAGCGCAGCGTGTTCGTAGCCGCATATAAAGCGCTACAATAATTTAATTTAAAAACCCGACAGTGGCTTTATTCGAACGTTAAAACGAAAATCTCGACGATCTCGGAATCCAGAATGGCCGATGAAATTTTACTGGTCGGCCGTTCACATAACTCTGTAACTAAAAACTCTCCAGAAATTTGTGGTTGAAAAAAAAAATATGAAAAACATCTCAGAAAAAAAGTTATCTCGGCTGGACATCGGCCGTCTTCGCCGCGGCCGAATTAAAACATTGCGTCTTCGGTCGTGGAATGATTCGAGATGGTATCTTAAGTTGTGATCATCAGAATTTATTTTAATATTGCCTTTTACCATGGAAGCGTCTTCGAGAATCAAGGTTCAAAACTTTAGCTCGTTCGAAAAACATTTGATGATATAAAATTATATGTTTTAGCTTAACATAGTAATAAATAAACAAATTGCGAAAATTTAACTAGTAGTTTATTTATCAAACGTCAAATTTGATATTTTGATAGATCTGAGGCTCAAAAAATTGCAGAAACATTTTTTTTTCATATTTTTAAGACTAAAAACTTTGTCTAATGAGCACGTTTATGTTAACGATTCTTGAGAACATTCTCCTAAGTCTCCTAAACAATTGCATCACTATGTCGGTGTCTTGAGAATACGCGAAAGTGAGAGGATGCATCCAGCGGCAATATTTTTACACATTGCTCGTGTGTGCATAAGCCATTCATCGATTTAATATATCTACACGGTGATATAACTAGCTACATATAGGTAAATGACGTAGCAACTGACCACGGTGTATCAGAAATGCGGGTAAATTCTACATGGCATATAGCTTGCACTATTTAATCTTTTAACGTTTCGGTTGTATCTCTCAGAGCTTCAACTCAGCACAGTAACATTGATATCTCATTTAATTGTTTATTGCAATGTTTTTGCGTGAACCTAGTTCTGTATTACCACATAATAAGTCTATCTTTTTGCTTGCGATATAATTGACGAGAATCCCGACACGACGCGCGCCGCAAAAACTAGGTGCGGGGCATAATTGCTTCATCCCGCTGCCTTAGCGACTAACCAGTAAGTAACAACCTTAATATAAACCTTAAAACGATGACATTCAAGTTGAATATCGCAAATCAGTACGGTGGCGCGAAACACAAAGATACTCTACGTGTCCTGACCATTAAAATGCCGCCGCTCCAAAACCGGCCGTGCTCGAGATGCCTAAATAGGAACGAACTTAGGGCTCTTAAATACGCGCGCTCCGACCATGATAGAGCTCAGATGCATTGATAAGGTGCGCGCTGTGATCCTAGATATCAGATTAACGTGGACATTCTTCATGTCTCGCTGCGCTCGCCCCGTGTTCTGATTCTCAAATGAGGCCATCGTTTATGTTCTACGAGAGACAAGCTGAACAGTGACAACTGCTTACAGTTGGAGCATTAGATACTCATCTAGAGTTTTGATTGATGATTTATAGCAACACTAAAATAGACATGTGAAAGTTGAAACTTAAAAGTTCATAAATATTTTAAAACACATATCCGATTCGACCGTACCGTGAGAAAATTATAAATTAGTACCGTTACTAACGTGCGCTTCATAGTATGTCGCGGAGCCTGTACCAAAAATGCAGGGAAACCGAATAATTGGTATACCATCGTTGTCACTGTTTCAGTTTTCACGTTACGGGTACAATATATAAGTTGACCCAGTTGAGATTTAGCGTTAATATTTGATTTACTGAAAAAAGCGCGTTTATTTAATCGACATTCACGACTGTCTGACTTCTCTCCAACTCTAACTTCTCTCTTCACTCTTCGGCCACTGAGCTATGATCGTTCTGCAGTTCAATAAGCGCATTTATTATCTCCCAGCGACCTTATTTGAATTGATATTCAATTGGAATACTCACGGATATATTTATCGTAAGTATAAATCACTGGCGGATCATTACGTTGTTAATTTATAGCGTGGGGCCTGCGCGGGCGCCGCGTATGATGTATCGCGCGCCCGAGTACCGGCAGCTTGGTGCCTTGATAATTGTTTAAGCTTTCCTTTGAAGACGCCGTTAGCTTAGTTCAGCATATCCACGGATTTTATCTAGATTTATAACTAGCATTGCTATAAATTTCGTATATGCAACACAGATTAATGAGTCCTTTTTTTGGAGAGGGACCCAAAGTAACGATCGACTTTTATGATATCCGAAATGAGAATTATTTTATATGTTTGATGTATGCATTACTTATAAGATACCAAAGCGCAACACAATGCAGCAAGACATCGACACTAAACGACTGTCATTCTATCTGAAAATCTAAGCATGACAAGGAACATAGATGTCGGCGGCAAACGGCGTGACGCCTTGTCATACTACTATGCTTCTTCTATTTCACCAACTCCCACGTATGTAAATAAATTAATTTTCATTACGAATTTCTTTTCTGTTTTGTTATTTTACTGCATATTTTTCATTTATTAGAAATTTTAATATTCACTGTAATGTTTTACATCTGCCGGGCTTGCCGTCACAAATTTTAATACTATTTTGCCTATCGGATATTCACTGAATTACTAATACTTATAATGTTTGTTTTCACTTCGGTGTACTTGAGTGTAGACATGTTTTTTTACTAAAGTTTGTTTGTAGTTTATATGAAATGATTTATCAATCAGCTATACAGCATCATTAAGAGCACCCCGGGCCGCGCTTTGCGTGCGCCGCCCGGCCAGCATTATATATGGATTGTTGGTATTGAGAGGTATGATACGGCGGGCATTTTCGTTTTGCTTTCTCATATAATTATCGATACTTCCACATATATAAGTTTATATCAATACAATTAAAAGAGGGCATTGTTAAATTGAGAAAAGTATAGGTATGCTTCCGCGGTTCAGGCATGTTGAAAGAATGAATGAAAAAAGATTTGATGGGCAAAAGAAATGTATGTTGCAAAGTGAATGGCGGGGTCCGTCCTAAGCGAACTTCTAGTGATCAGATCGGTGAGTACACTACTAAAGGCGATATTAAGAATAGCCATTACCCCAATCTTGTATGGATATAGAGGAAGCGATATAGGTGTCCCAGGACCATGCCAAATGGAAATTTGTAGACTTTGCCTACCCCTTCTTATTACGAGCGTGTAAGTAAACATAATTTTACAGTTCAGTTATTTGAATAATGAATAAAAAGTTAAATACCCCACTACATTGAGTTACTGTGACTGTACTAAGTAGAATGAAGTGTTCTCATACCATCAGGCATACAATAACTTAAAATAAACTTGACGAAATAAAGTACAGAGATCATCGAAAGTTTCCAGTAACACTGTCCAGACGAGTTGTGACATGTAATCATCTATGAAACTAAACACAGAGCTCCGTCAGCACTTAAGCAGATAACAAACGGCTGCGGAGGGTGCAGCTCTAATGAAATCGGAATTAGATTAGCGCCCCCCGAGCTAATGACCCGGGGGGCTAACTGGATCACATAGAATGCACTCTTAAAGTGATTACACTGCGCGCACGATGATTTGTGACCCCCGACACCGCTTGAGTGCTTGTTTAATGTATTATATATGTTTACATTGGTTGTGTTTGAATTGTAAAAACTAGTCCTTGATCACGATCTCATGTTATTTAGCGTTGTAGCTACATTGCGTGTTGTATCAATAACAAAAATGTACGAAGAACAACTGTAGTTATTTCTAAACGTTCTATAGTAGAGGAGGTTGGCGAATTGAAACAAGTACAGTTTGTTCCAAATCAACAGTTTTGGAAAAAAGGTAACCTTACCCTTTATGTTAAAATTCATTAATAATATAAATAATAATAACCTTTTCTAGAATGTTCCCCACTGCAGGGGCACATGCCTCCTCTCCGAGAGAGGGTAGGGGTCGTAATCCACCACGCTGGCCCAGTGCGGGTTGGTGGATGTCACATGTCTTCGAATTTGTTTGTGCTAAGACATGCCGGTTTCCTCACGATGTTTTCCTTCACACTTACACCTTGGAGCAGTGGTAATGAAATAAGATAACACAAAGTAAACCGCCTGCCTGGGTTCGAACCCGCGACCTACAGTACGTAAGTCGGGACCTAAATCACTGAACCACCACTGCTCCAAATATAAAATTCATTAATTCCAAAATATTATCGAAAAACAACTTTTTCTCACTTTACCTTATAACCTTACCTATCCATATTATACAATTTCACTTCATTTTATGTCACGATTTTCACAAAATTACATTTCCTATGAAAGTATGAAAAGTGTAATGGCTGCCATGTATGGTAAGTGATGTTTGTTTGTTTATCAAATCTTGATATTAAACAAACTATAATGTTCGCGCATATTCCCCATATACCCTGTAAAACACCGAGGGGCTAGCGACTTTGCGTCGGTGCTGTAAACAATTTGTATTAGTATTATTTTATTATCTGTGTCTAATTGCTAGTTGTTTGCGAGCGGTCCTTTGGCTAGGGTCAAATGTCGACCGCAAATTACTTAACCGGAGCGAGCGCTATCTAACCGCGACACGCTCTTGCCACCGCAGACTTCAACAGACCTTGACTGATATTCCACGGCTAAACCATCACTAGGTTATTGTAGTAATATTTAATCTCTAGCCCGAGGTGCAATTAAACTCTAAATATCTTTCGTTTTACCAACTCTAATATTGATTTTTTTATCCTAGAAATGGAGTCGTACTAACAAACTGTTAACCTTATAATATATAATAGCAATTGACAATAAACAACCAAAATATTTACAATTGATTTCTATGTATAAAAAATGGGGATGCCAAGGAAAAGAGAAGGAATGGTGGTTATTTTTACAAAAGATGAAACTCGACACTAGCTCCAGAAACGCCACCAGTGAGAATCCCCATGATAGCTGCAACATTGTGACAATAAAAGCACCCTCTCTCGACATCAACATAAATATCAGTGACGGGGATGAAGGGTGTTGTAATTAGATTGCGCGCGTTGTTTCCGGGCGACAGGTCACCTCCCTAGCGCTGTACCCGCTGCAGGCGGTGGATGCTGCTTTATTTGGTAATCGAGTCAGTGTTTCTTATACTTTATTTGTGTCAAGTAGATCCTACACTCATACTCATTTAGTAGGCCTTATCATGAAATGAAATATAAATTTAAAGGTGTTTTTGTTTCCACCGCATGCCTCCCTTGACTACTAATTTTCGGAGATGTCGTTGCTGGTAACCTTATTGACGGTTCTTACAGCTTCATCGAATACAGGGCTCGCGATCCGAGTGATCTTGAGCTAAAAGTAAAAAATTCTAGGTCCCTAATGTAATCTAGGGGCCTAGTTGCTGGATTTAGCAGCCATCGGTCTTGCCTCCCTTGATTCGTTATTAAAAATCAATATATTCCCAATATTGGCGACAATTATACCAGTGAAACGTTGAGAAAAAGACCTTCATATCGCGTCTACTTAACCATAACGAAACTGCTGTCCATCTTTTATTTTGGTTTCACACTGGTTTCCAGGTGGTACTAGATTGTTCACTACTTCCTGGGTACCAGGAGGCATATTAGTTTATTAATATAACTTCTCATTATTCTATCTCATTTTTCTCGTATATTAAATAAACGTAGCCCTCCTGAACTTTGCTTACGTAGTGTACGCGTGGCGGCCACGTGGCGAGTTCGCTATGCCCACGCAGCTCTCTTGCCGTGCCGTGCCGTGCCGTGCGGAACAGTGGATACTGCAGCCGTGAAATTACAATGTAATAGCCTTGAACTTGCACGTTACATTGATGTCTCTTGAGCCACACATCTATATTAATAACTGCGGACACGACAATAAAAGGCGGGGTTGGCGGACGGACTGTTTTAATATTTAACACATAATTGCATCTTATTATTATACCGACATGTCATAAACAAATCATACAAACTACATACAATACACTTTTCATTAAACACTACACGTATATAACATGCTATAAATGTTACTTTTAAAGGTATCGAGAGAACTTTAATCGTCTGTGATCACTTTTCCTAAATGCTGCCCTTAAGTTGCTACAACAGCGTCGATTTCAAGACCATTTGACCATATCCGATAACTAAATCTTCTTCTTCTAGCTCTACAGTCCTTTGTGGGCCAGAAGCGTTTTGTAGAGTTATAATTTGATGTTCCGGGTTAGAAGTTTAAAGCGGAAATCTTTCAAAAGGCTTTCGACCTTTTGAAATATTATTTAAATAGCATTTATGGGCCATCAATATTCATCTTTTGATTTCTTCAAATATTTCGTACTGCTTCGTTACCATTGAACCCAAGTAAGCAAATTGTCCACTACCGCAAAGCCGTTCTTGCCTATGGTTACTGTTTCTACACTGGTGTAAGATGATGTTTTCAAGACATGCGTGTACATTGTTTACTCCGCATTGACTAAGAAACTGGCTTCCTTTTCCAGAGCAAGATTCCATTACAGGTCTGGACCTGGCTATAATCAGATAACCAATAAGATTTGACACTATTGTATAGTGTCGATTTGAAAGGACTTGGAGTGAATAATAAAACAATTACTAACCGATAACTGCTACATATAGCATTTGATAACCGAAAATTTATTTTTTCGGTTATACTGTGATTCGTGTCAATCTAATGAAACTATATGTACGTTAATAAGTAGTTTATAACAAAATTAAATATTGTATTTAACATTGGTTTTATAACAATTTGTATAGTTTACAAAACTATCGTTCTCAATGTCGATTTATAGCGTGTGTAAGTTGCGCGCACAGCTGTCGCCTTTTCTTTAAAGGATTTATGATATTTTTTTTCTCATCAGTGGAAGTCGCTGACAGCTGGTGATGGTAAATCATTGCGAGCTAATCTCGGGATTATCTCGTTCAGCCGCGATTTGTGGTTACCAACTGATCTGTGACACGACGCCTTGACAACTTGTGGCATCTTGAATGATGCGCTCGGATTCTCTTAATCGCTTAATGACAGTCACATATTTGGTTCGTGTTAATTTTTAATTGCTGATCTTTATATGTATGTGAATTGAGAAGGTCAAAATGATTTGGTCAAACCGACGAGCATGAGTAGATTTGTTAATATAGAGGAAGCGATAGTGGTGTGCCAGGACCGTGCCAAATGGAAATCCCTAATCTCTGTCCAAACCTCTGAGTTACAGGCGTGAGTGTATATATATGACGTGTCTGTGGTTAAACGTTAAATGTTAAATTAAGGAATTTCAAGATACATTAAATATTTTCTTAAATTGGGTAGGTAGAGTACTTAATGTCGACAGTAATTGTTTCAACTTTTTAATGGGAGAACATTTAAGAGGTAAAATGATTACGTGTGTAGTACTTATGTGTGTAATAGGAATTGATATTCAATTTATGACTCTTGATTGTCCAATAATTAACAAACTGTCTCTCAGAGTCAGACAAATAGAGAGAGAGAGAAATGCCAGAGTAAATTGTAGACAAATTCCTCTTTCCCTTCACAACCCTTAGAAAGAGATAAGGCCTCCGGCTCTCTCGTTTTTCTCATCCATTTCTTTGTGTAGAAAAGAAGAAACTGACTGACTGTTATATCAACGAAAAAACTATTGGGTCTAGAGACTTGAAATTTTGCACAGAGGTTTCTGTTATTACGTAGGTTGCGCACTAAGAATTTATTTTTCTAAATCCCCTATTCCTTAATCCCTATCCCCTATAGAGTCTATAGTAGGGGATTAAAGCTTGTATGGAAAAGCCATGCGATGCCGGGGCGTTTCCCTAGTATTACATAAAGGCTGGTACCGCATCCACAACTCATCTTATTTTGACGGACGTGTCACTAAGTTTCACTCAACACCGCCTTCCGCCATAAGTTTATTTATGGGTGTTTATCTGTCATAAATGCAAATTAATTATTGTCATTAGCAATTGTAGTCAGCACCGTCATTAATAGTAGGTGCTTTGAATAAAAAAAACTTGGCGTATTCTTATTAATCATTACAGTTGTAACTGATCCTCATGTTACCTTCAGTATGTTAATTACTAGTATAATTACCCAATTGATTATCCCATATTAACTAGTGTGAGAAAGAGACGGCGGATACGGTCGGTTGCTAACAGAAGGGGGCGGGGCGACGCCCTGCGTGTAGTGACGTCGCATAAAATTTGTCGATAAGTTTCACGTAGACCATAACTCTCGCGTTTTATCGACCGACGGAATGACTGAGGTCTTGTATACTCGATACGTTTGTATGCTTGTAGTTTTATGACTTTGTGTTAGCGATCTATAAGATAAGAGAGTTTTTTCTTTAGGAATTTTATTTAACCTTACTTTTACTTGATAATAATGTAATGTGTAATTAATTTTAATCGGCCGTAAATTGTTAAATTAATTTTATATGCGAATTTTAAAATATTTTTAACGTGTATTATTTTATATGTATAAAAAATGGTTAAAAGTAAGCTATTGTTCTGATAAGAAAACACACAGTAGCTACTGTTTAAAATATTATCTATTTTTAAACAATATGTGAGATAAAATACTTCAAAAATATACAAATTGAATCGTGTCGTATAAATTTCTTATTAAACTTTAGTATAGAAACATTATATTTAAATGTATACGTTACTTTTATTTCTAAGTTATTAAAAAATCCTTCAACGTTCTGTTAATGTTTATATTGAATTTATGAGTAAATGTGGAATATCTGATGTGTCATAAAATGACGACGGGGCGCACGACCACAGCACAAAACTACTCGCTACAAGACTTTTAAACAACTGGATTTTAATTAGCGCACGCATTACAAATAATTTATGCTAGAAAACGGTGCAATTTATTGTCGGGAATCCTGTAATAATTAAACTTAAATAACTTAATGTTGTCCGTTGAACTTGAAATCACTTGTGGAATTACATTTCATTATATGTGTTCTTTTTTGTTCTTTTCTTACAATATTCAAAGGAAATAAATCAATCCTCGAATCGGACTTGTTTGCGCAGTATTGGGGACATTACGATATACGTTCTTATCCCAACTAACGCAGTTCCAAGACTAAAGTCTTTGTCTAGTGAGTGTTGCCAGTGATGAGATACGGCACCGAATCCTTGTCCTTCATAAAGAATGCCATAAGGAGGCTCAGTTTCGCTCAAAGGACCAAGACAGAGTGCATCACTCGGAGACCCTCTACGAAAGCGTATCAGAAATTTTATTATTCGTAGAATTCCTGAACTTTGGGCAATGGGAAACCCACAATGTTTATATAACAGATATTCGTTGGGGTCAAAAGGTTCTATAGTGGTGGCCGAGTACAGGACTATATAGCGTAGACCAACCACAAGATAAACGGACGATCTGGTCACTGGTTGAGGGCGGCAAGGGACTAATGTTAGGGGCAATTTATGGGGGAGGCCTTACTTGTAGTGGATCCCTCCATCGATTATGACAATGATGATTATATAAAGTTAAAGGCGTTTAGTGCTTCAGTAAAACGTTTATATTATGTATCAATTATTATATATAGTCTTTCACATTAGTTAGAGTTGATACCCGACGTGGTAGGGACCCCTGAACGCAAGCCTCTACCCAAACATCACCGAAGAAATTTTGAAGGTTGAGTCTTTTTTATCGATGGACGAAAGGAAAGACAACACTTTAGTTTAACAAACATTAAAAGCGCTCTGCAAAATTGCACTGTCTGAACATAACTTCAAAGGTATTCGAGCAAGTTCCTTCGAAGTTATTCAAGATATTTCATCGCGCGGGGAATGGTTGATAAAAAAATCCTAATTATATTCCACCGCTGTAACGTAATGCCTAGCGTGACTGTGCGGATGTAAAGCAAACTTTTTATGAGCCGGGCCCGTATGCAAATCCGCTATCAGTTTACACAGGACAATATTTATTGCCGCGTTTAGCCTCATTACTAGGAATTCAACATTTATCAGCCGTACACGCAAGTGTATTATTAAATAATATTCAGCATTAAGGAATTTATGAAACAGCAGGAATAAGTTGTGTTTGAAGAGCCTAGGGCGATCGGTGTCGGGATAACTGCATAATATGTTTTAGAGCATGATATAAAACAAATATTCGTGACTTATGAAATATTGTTTTTTTTTTATTATAGTAGCAATTAAAATCTCAAAACCCTAGCCTACCTACCAGGACATCATGGAAATTATGTCATGACCTCCCGATTTTTATAATACGACCAAAAACGCGTCATTTAGGTTTACTTTGTAACGGTATTGACAAATTCGCAGTAGATTTTTTAAAATTGTGTTTCATTAAGAATGTATATCCTTTGTGTAGCTTTAGAATTGTTCTTGCATTAAATTTGGGTAAGACCTGATACTTCCGTCTATCTATGAAAAAGGTAGTTTTAAATAAGACTTGTGTCGATGAGTGTACGGCGACGTAGGACGTCGCCCATGTCTTGACAATTTATTCATTGTTTATTTTAAAAACAAAGTATGAAGTGCTTCGAGTGAAATAAAAATGGTATCTTTGTATGTTTAGTGGCATTCACAGAAGTAGCCGATGCCCACGCAACGACCGGTGATGTCACATAACTTATAGGAATTAATGTGTCCGCAAACAAGCCGTAGGTCGTATGATTATTGCGGAGCCTTGCGGGATACCCATTATAGTCCTAATAATGCCTAATAGGAAAAGTGAATAATTTTTTTTTACTTTGTTACTTTTTTTATTAAGAAACGGATAAATTAAAAAGCGGTTACGCCTGATGTCTACTAAGTGATCATGAACTTTGAAAATAGTAAAAAGTACGCACTACGTTTATTAGTTTTTTCTTTAGTTTATAAACGGCTGATTACTATCTGACACTTCAGTCTTCCATGTTAATAATGAGAAAAACATAATTTATTCGTCACTATCAAAGCCATACATTCTGTTGCCATTGTTTGAGCTTTAGATTACTCTGCAACACCAAATTGCAGTACCTCTGTCTATCCTGTACAGTACGCGCGTTGCATGTGGCCCAAGTGTCGCGCGGCGTGCGTTTGGCGCCGGCCGCATTACGTGAGGTCTGCTGCGCGCGTGCGCATCGCTGACTTAAGCCGATGGTTTGCCTGCGTGATATACGCGCAAGACATAAGCTGAAGAGGGATACACGAAAACATGTGACTTTTTTGTCTTTATGTACCTATTCAAAGAAAATAGTGTGTCTGTATGATTGGCCGAATCAATAGTGATTAGTCTAACCCTCTTAACAATAATGTGCTAGGTTATTGGTTAATGGATCTCAAGTTACATGTCTAAAGTAAGATTTCATTTCAATTTAGTTCAGAGAGTTGTAGTTTTTTTAAGTCGGTATTAACTACTCGACATACAAATGCCCAATCTTCTTATCGGCCTATAACTTCAGTTCTATTTCTCGGTGTCTAACAACATAAGTAAAATTCTATTTAACTAGAGTTTGCTTTTATAAGAGTTCTTTTACATTTGAAGCGACATAGTCGAGCCGTGAATCTAGTCTCGCCAAAATTTAACACAAATAGTATTTCTTTTATATTTTACAAATTGTATGAGACTAAAATAAAACACCATCATTCTATTACACATCCATACATGTATATTAACTAGGAGAGAAGGATCCGCGATTAGTCGATTACCGATACCGCTCGTGACTTAAACCGCAGTAGAGCTGATATCTTGATCACCGGCCGCTTTGTCCGCACCGACCTTTGTCTTCTGGACTCGTCTGATTCTATATCTTCAGTTAGTTGCACGTCAATGAGCAACATCATATTTTGAAGTCCCTTTTTCCTTCTGATTGGATTTCGTCGTTTAACGACGCATCTTTATCTCATATTTTATAATGTGAAACACAATACTTTATTGTATTTGTGGATGGAATGGAATTTAGAATGTAAAGATAAAACCTTTTACGGCAATTTGAGTTTGACACAGACTTGATACACCTCCTTTAGTTCTCTTACATACAGAAATGTGTAATTTTAATGGTACTATTATTATTGAATTTGTTTTCATAAATATTTCAAGCAAAACCGGAATCATCAGCATGTTCCAGTCCACTACTGGACATTTGCCTTTTCTATTGCCTTAAAATGTGATCCTACGCTTTCCGCATCTAACCTAAGCCCCAATTTTAGTAGTAGGGATCAAGCTGAATTTAGAATACCACAGGGGAACTTATTAACGACCAGGATGATGTTTAAACCTAACGGAAAAAACCTTATTGCATCAATTTCCCCTCTCCCCCTAGTGAAGCCCTCTCAATTAAAAAGGAGAGGTGCTTACAGTGCGCCGCCTTTTTGTCGCGCACAAAAACCGGCATCGCGCCGCGACAATCGCGCCCTTTGTGGCCCCGTACAAAGACGCGCCGGCGCGATAAAGAACTTCTCGAGGACGCAAGTACCCAAAAAGGGTGCAGCCACAATGAGCACGGGGTAACTGTGTGATCCATCTCATGATCACGAGGATGCATTACATTTACATTACGTGATCGAAGTCTAGAATAACTTTTTTTGTTAGTTTAGTCACATAACCGGACATATTTTTATAAGCTAACAGAAATCGGTGTTGCAGACTATTCGGACTGTCTTTTACGTCCGTCGCATTGTTGCACAATTGTGTTGACCTCATACCAATCATAGATTGATAATATGGAAATTTTGTATTTATGTTTTTTTTTATTTATTCAATCTGAAGCTCTAGGTTAAACTTCTAATAAAAAGTGTCAAGGTAGAACTTCAAATTTTTTTTTGTTAAATTGAAATCCATCCAAAATTGTATACTATTGCAAAATATTTATCAAAAAAAATCGCTATAACTGGGGCCCTACACAACATCCAGTTACCTCAAGATTTGAAAATTTAAAAGGCCAGCAGAAACAAAAGCGGCCTTTCTTAGACCCCCTTTGAATCTAAATCCCGTCTTAAATCCCTATTGAGCATTGTGCGCTTGTCTGAGCGCCGATTCGGGAATGTTTTCTATACAAAAACTCCGGTAATGTAATATAGCATTGTGGAGGGATCCAAATGGCGCGCGGTATCGGGTGATCTCGGTTTTGTCAGACGATACTGTGTTGTTATTGTTTACGTCGCCGTGATTGTGTCGGCCCATCTGCTCGGCATATAGTTTTTTAATACAATCGAATTTTATATCATCATCATTTTGATGTCATATTTTTATTTGTCTAAAAATATCACTCGTTATATCCGATCAAGCTCTAACTGCTGATTGTTGTCAAAACAAACATTGAACTGTTATCTCGTAGAGTTATTCTATGTTCTTGTAAATCGAACCTAAGATCAGCGAGATATTAGTTGGATATTCCTGTTATTGAGTCACTATAATAACCATATTTTAGAACATAAATCAATCATTTCATTTCTATTAATGACTGTAATTCTTTAGTCAACATGATGTGTCAACGTGAATAAATCTTTGCATGATTAATGTACAAATGTCGTTTACAATGACAAAAACTGTAATTCATTGTTGTTCAATTATTCTCAAGAATGTTCCATTACCATTTCATAAAAGTGTTATCATATACATTGTTATTACAAACTAATATTTCTATGACAGACTGGCCATGTTGTTTAACTTTTAATCACAGATCTAAATTAATTTCCAATCTCCATATCGTATCACAAAATTGGCATCAGCATATATCTAATAAATAAATATTAAGATCACCATCTGTTGATGGTTATTCTTTGAGAATATAAGAAAAAGTAATATATAAAATATTTCGTCAGGATCCTATGGTTTATTTAAATATGAATGTGGAAAGTGTCATCAGTCACCCATCGTGACTTATTTGAATGTATTTTGGAAATAATCTCCAATAAAAGCGTCACCGCCCGCGCTAGGCGCCGCTCTTTTGTCCGGTCGTCGCATCGCCCGCGCGCACTGCGACCGTACAACCGCTGTGTTGACATGCATTGTGCTCCGCCCGCGCGCACTGCGGCCGTACAACCGCTGTGTTGACATGCATTGTGCTCCGCCCGCGCGCACTGCGGCCGTACAACCGCTGTGTTGACATGCATTGTGCGCCGCCCGCGCGTCCATTGTGTCTAGTTATGTCACCAGCTTTTTTGTGGTTATCCTTCTTTAATGGTGCTTATCATTTTTAATATGAGTTATAAAAACCAACTAAAATTAAAGATATGAAAGCATTTGCAGTCCTCTTTTATTGGTTGGGCAGAGATTTCCCATCCTATTCGATAAGATCCTGTCTTACCTACTTCTCCCGCCATCTTCTATAAAAAATGTAATTATATTTAAGATATATTATTATTTAATTTGTAATCGCAATAAACATACTTTACTGACTTTGTAACAAATAAAGTGGCGGGACTTAGGTCGACGCATCAAAAGTGAACTCGTCAAGGCATCGCGAGCGCACAACGCGCGGCCTCATCGCGGCTGATCGATGCCTCTAATTTAATAACCTATTCCTTAACATAAGAGTCGACGACACCCGAGATGGTGGCCATAAAAATGTCGAGGCCGAGCCGATCAATCTCGGACCGTACCTGCGCCCGGAGATCGGAGCCCAGAGATAACCCTTCCTCGATGCGTAATACCATTAAGACAACGGTGACAAACCGACCAAAAAATCATTTTCAACAGCTCTTTACCCGCGCGCCGGTGCCACTTCTGTCTCTAATTCGATATCACAAAGTCGATTTTCCATCGCCATTTTAATTTTTATGTCCGATGATTAAAAATGTGAGATGATGATCATTGCGGGGGCTCCCACTGCGAAGGTTTGTTTAACCTCTTTGTTTTTCTGGATTCCCGGTCGTGGGTCCGTTTTAATTAATGCCCATCACGTATTTTTTTCGACGTCGCTCTCCACTATTTTTTTTGTTTGCGCTTGTTTTTTTGTGTCCGTTATTGAAATATGTCCGTGGGTCGTGTGATCCGATATCTCGATGTCTCCTATTGTTTTCGTTTTGATATATTTATGGCTTTGATTCTCGGGAGTGGTGTTTCGCTGTTTTTTTGTGCGCGGTGGCCGGTGACGTGTCGCCGTGGATCACCGGCCGCTATACCGCGCCGCCCGCTGCCGTTGTTTATGTGGCCAACCTGAATTTTTATGTCCGGGAAGCGACAGTTGCTTATCTTCGTCTGTCGCGCGGATGTTTTCAATATTAATGATGTTTCCTATCTCATTTGCAATTAATCTAACAACCGATCGCTTCTGGTAATAGAATACTGAACAGATCATATCCGATATATTTATTATAGCACATCTTTTGTTACTCGCTCGTTATCATTAATTAGGCAATGTTGAGGTTAACACGTGAAGGATTGTGGGATTGATAGTCGTTAAATCGACGACAGAGGAACTCGTTATAAAACTTAAAGCCACGATGTGGAGCTTAAAAAGAATTAGGATGAGAGTAATAAAGTTCTTTATTGCTAGTAAGATCACTGTGTAACCTGATCCCTTGATGTCTTGGCAAGAATTATTTATAGGCCACTGAGTTTAGATAAACAAATAGAGCTGATAGAACTTGTTCTTGGTGCTTTTTATTTGAAGTTTTGTTGCAACAAACGAAGCTTAATTTCACATTAGCCATGAAAATACAACATCATGTCCGTGCCCTATTTCCACGTACATAGGGTCGGCACAGTGCGTACTTCTGTTAAATATATCTATCTCAGCCATCATATTTAAATTTACGCTTATATATATCATCTTTCGCACAATCCATCTTCTTTCGGTCTTATTGTCTTAAAACTTGAAGAAGACTTTTCACCATAGATATTTGGCTATGACCATACAGTTAGGGGCTTACCCCTTGAAAGGCGGGCACCATGGATCAATGAAATAGTCAAGGTTTCATTTAATAATCTGCTATCTGTTGGATATACCAAAAGCTTTGGTGCGCTCACACCTTTGCGGTCCATGACTTTTTTTTCAAGTGTTTATGTTTTTTAACATGATCGCGATCTAGCCAGTTTAAAATCTTTTTATATTGCTAAGAACGTGAGATACTCCGTGTGTCATTTTGTTTGTGTTAACGTCCTTGTTTTTAAAACCACTTGACTTTATCAACGGGCAGCGCGCACGAGATTTCTCGTTTCGCAAAAACTCAAATGTCGTTTATTTTCAACATTAATAAAAAAACAACGTTATCTCCGCACTCCCGTGCATCTTTTTTTTGTTCGTAACTTGTAACGTATCGTTTTTATCTTTCCAGGTAAGTGTCGACGAAATTCGAGCTCATTCGGTCCGTCATGGTGTACATCGAGTTTATGTCCAACCTTCGTCGGAATTGATCTCAGATAACGGGGCTGATGTCCTGGTATCGTGTGCTCCTATGCAACCAGAAGATCGTGTCGATAATGCAGCAAGGTAAGTTGGGACGTTTTGTCCGGACGCCATGTTATATGATTGCTGGGGACTTTTACTAGTGAATGAATAAATTTCATAGTATTCTACAGCAGTCTGGTATTTTCTGTGATTCTAAAAACGGAGCAAATCCCGGATGCCTTAAATATTAAGTGGGATGAATCATATTTACCCTTTTTTAAGGTTAAGGCAAGGTAAAATAGATTAAATACATACAAATTTTTGATTTTGTCCGGTCCGTACCTATTTCAAATGTACAGACATCTTTACATTCAATCTCGTCGGGTGTAAGTACTTATTATTAACGATGAATAATATAAAAGTGCTTAAGTATTGTCGAGGGGGCTGTACGCGCATTACGACATAACATAGTGTTATTTGTGCACAAATTTATCTGTTTGTCCGTCGCTCTCGTGTTACACCTCCCGGGAGTATTCCGGGGATTACGTCCCATGCGCTCGGGCGTGGGGCCCGGGATAATATTATCAATCGTACATTCGTACTAAAATCATACATGGAAAACGATTGCTTGATTGGTTCGTCGAAGAAAATTCTCGCGAATACGTTTTGTAGTAGTCGGAATTCCTAAGTAACATTACCTTGTATACACAAGCTTGTATTTTCGTAAAATTTAAGTATATGCTAGGTTTATTACAAACAATAGATACGTATTATAATTGTGAGGAGAGTGTAAAATCAGAATAAGTACAATATTTCCACTTCGATGACTTCAATGATAGCAACACTGGCAAGGAATCAAGCCGTAAATAAATCAATGAATAATTACATCTACCACATCTGGCACTTTTGCTCGCAACCCGGACCAATCTCTGCGCGTCAGGGACCGCTGGGCTGGAAAATTGGAACAAGGGAGATGTTACACTAGCATCTCGCCACCAACTTTATTTTGCATTCATAAAAACTCTTATTAGCACGATTTAAGGGATGTTTTGGAATGACAATCCCGGAATGATATGTGGTACTTTCAGGATTAGGGCGAGGCCTGTCCCATGCGATTTTGAGGATTTAAAGGATTTCACAATGGTTATTAGGAAGTTATTACTTTGGATTTGATATTTTTCTCTTTGCAATAAGATACAGATTTAGAAAATGTACATGTATAGGAGTCTTTAGATATGTTCTCTAAGCGGTAATCGTTATTCATATTCTATTGAATCTTCTTAGTTATGATGTATTATTTTTTATAACTTTTTTATTTAGTAGCAGCATGCTCTAATTCTTAATTGTCTTGACCAGGGTCGGTTTGGAAGTCTTGTGATGCCGTCGATAACACAGGATTACCAATTCACCTGATAGCTTGCTTAGTTTATTTGCCCCTAAATATTAAACTTTTACAGAAAATAATGTCGTAACAATAAATAATCCTGTCATTATAAAACAAAAAAATACGTGTAGTACTTTACTCGCACCCCTCGATCCCCAGCGGACAGGAAAAATCGCGACACGATCGTCATTTGTAGAATAATGATGTCATCAAACACTAATCCCAAAGCTTTCATGTGGATTACGTACTCGAGAGTCACGTAGAATATAAAAAGACACGATTTTGTATCTTATTCCTGAGCACCAAGGTCTGTAATGTGTTATATGAACAGCGAATAGAATTTTGTTGCAACATAGTCCGCGAAACGTATCAAACTTCGATTGTCTTCCCTCAAATAAACAATTTTTAGTCTTATGTATATAGTTATAAAATTCATATTTGTCAATACCCTATTTTAATACTAGGATTGTATTTAATCCGATTGAAGTGCATTACAAGCAAATTCCAATGTAATTACATAGGAATAGAGTCTAAATTGTTTTGGTATCTCGGTAGGGGTGGTTGGACACTTGAGCTGGTGTGCCATTTCGATACATTAGGCTCGTGATTTATGCGCGGGATGCGGCGGAGTCAAAACACGCGGCCTTTCCGCCGGTAGGGCTCGCTCTGTTCTCCTAGGGCTGCCACAAGAACCTTTTTGCAAGTTCTTCTAACTAAAACTATTTCATATCAAAAACGATTTACTTTTATGATAATACGTACGTATGTAACTATTGCTAATTATTCTTTTTATTTTATTATTCCTTTATTATTTCGCTAGAATAATAAAATAGTATGTGTTTTGGCAGCCCTGGCGCATTTGGCAAATTGTCGGAGAAGCTCCCAGAAGTCTCCTGGGAGAGAGCTCATCCCGAGGGTAGAGTACAAGGGATTGTTGCTAGCGGATATATTTTTTGTAGTCCTCATCCTGTCTAATTATTTAAAAATAATTAATCTAATTGTTATCTTAAGTAATATCGTTAAAAAAAGAAACCTGTTATTATAAATTAAAGATCATATAATATAATTTTGAGTTCTGTCAGTTGTTCCAGCTAGATTTTTTCAATGACTTGGTCGTTGCCCTTCAAATTCTTTTTTATTTTAAATCTGTGCCTACTGCACTAATTGACATTGCATTAGAATTAAATAATATAAAACTCCTTGTAATGAGAAATCTGAGAAATGTAAAAGTACCTCTTTATATGGCGTCTTATTTTAAGTTAATTTTACAGGCATTTTACATTACTACAAATATTGTAGAACTACCTACATTTATAAGTAGAAGCCAAAAGGACGAGAAAGAAGATAGGGACATGGAATTTGTAACGCAAAGAGAATCCGCAATTGATCTACAGAACATCCAATAGTAGTCTGTCACTGTTGGACGATCCATCAAATTTGTGAGCAGGGTCGTTTCACAACTAAGTGCATTTAGTCTCTACGAGGGTAGGCAAAGGGTTAATACCGCGAGAGTAATTTTATTGTCGAGCCCCGGGGTTGGGGGTTGAACGCTGAATTGTGTTTTGTGCTCTTTAATTTGTTTTGGATGTTTTTGGGGGTTTTAATTGGTGCGTAGTCGAGACATTGAATAATTCTTATGTTGTGATTTAAGTTAAACCTTAACGACACTTATAGTGTGTGGTCTAAGTATGCTTATGGTGCTAAGTTGAGAGCAATAAACTTTATTTTTGGGATTAAAAAGTTTACAAATAAAACGTTGTTCGGTACTTATTATATTGTTTGACTTAGCACCTTTTACATTTCGCACTTATAAATCTTTTTGAACAGCGAATAAAGTTGTATCTATAACCTTATTTTAATCACCTTAAGCACCTAAACTTATAATTTAAATAACTTTCATTTATTTAAAATTACAGTCAATATAAATTTTATGGTTAACAATCTGTCTTATCTTAAAACAATTTTCTTAAAGGCACTTCCTGAATAAATATGTCTCTATTAAGGAATCACCTCTGAACACCTGGTGCTGGGATCTATAAATACGTTGAACGTTTTAGGACGCTTTTACTGCTCTCCGTCCATTAGGCGGCGCAGTAAATTATAACCTACTTTAAGTCTATACGCGCCTGGTACTTGCTCCTAATTGACAGTTAATGGTGTATTGTTTAAACGCTGAGTGGATTCGGCTATTAATTAATAATTAAACTCATCTTAAGGTTAATATACTCTGTCCCTTGTCACTGAGTCTTACAAGTAATATAGCAGATTATAGAACATGTTGTTTTCACACCCTTTGATACGATGCGGTATATACATACAAAATCACGACTCAAATGTGAAAAAGGATGGCGTAATTAAAATAATTAGAAAAAAGAGGACAGCTAGTGTTTGTCACTTAAACGTAAATGTAAACACATGACGTAAGTTATAGAAAAAGTGTCCCTGTTGGGACGCTTTCGAAACTTTTCGACCGCTAATGGCATAAAACTTTTGTTATTACAACATAATTGTCGTACATATTGTTCTCGACGATCTTAAAGAAAATTATGATATGTTGTTAATGTGTGAGCTTTCGGATACAACTAATTTTACATATTATAAAAGATGTCCGCAATGTGGCAAGTTTTGATGCTAAAAGAAAGAAAGTCGCTGTAGTTAGGACGGCCCTGATGGGCTCAGACGTAATAGTAAATTCAATGATCACTTTAAAATTTACGCAAAGCCAAGCAAATTACTTGTGTAGCTGGAAACTTTGTACCAAAACAGCTGATACGACTAAATTCGATTGAACGTCATAATTCACGGAACCCCGTCGCGATAGAAGAAAGAGCGCGTCTGAAACGTTTTTATATTATTAAATCCAATACTCTCCTATTCCGGGACCTCCATGAATTTAATTTTTTACGGCGCGCGCGTGTGGCGATGTCATTAGTTTTCATTACGCCACCCTTACCAGATACGTCGTTGTCCGCGTGTACGTATGGCTGCATCATTTCTTTAAGCGAGTCTATTTTCGTTCATCGTATTTTTTCAATTTCATAAAACTGTTTAATGTTTGTTTTAAAGGATTTAATGCTTTGTGCGTTTTAAAATATGTATACGGTCAATTTATAGCATGTTTATTTTACTTTGTCATTATGACATTCCACTAATAACATTTCTTCGCGTTATTCTTAGAAGGAATATTATGCAATTAAACATTGTGTAATGCCAGAATGTCCCATCTACACATAATGTTACATCATTCTTAGGCATTAGAGTTTCGTTATTCTCTCTTCATCCTTTCAACATGCCCGAGGCATACCTTTAGACACATCTACTTTTAAGCCACACTTTTCCCTTATAATGTTATTTTTATCCTATCATTAAAATTCACGCCTAACATACTTCTCAAGGATCGATATGAGGTAACAAAAATAAAAAAATAATTTCATGCGAATTGGAAACCTATACTTCATTTTTTAAATCGATTAATAGAAAATAGGTACCAGTAGTTTTACAACATTTAATTGTGTCGTCTTCTTCTGTCGAAATAAGTCACTATAATAACTTTCGATTCACTAATAGTTTTACATACTTCATTCCATAAATATCTTAGAAAAACTGTATGATTTGTGATTTTAGATCACAACGTAATTGCTCTGTTTCAATATTAGCGGCACTTGTTACTATAAATTAAATCACTAGTAAAAATTATAACTTTGTACATTCGATAAAGCGCATTTGAAAACGTTTTAGAGCTCCATTCTGAATAATATCACTATTTCATAAAGCGTTTGTATAAACACGATCGTTCACATGTTAATGGCATCGCTGCAGCAGTAAATATTAAGAGAACTCGTCTCCTCTGCTATAAACAATGTATGATCAAAATATAAGAGGTGCTCTGTGTCGCCCGCTCGCCCGCTCGCCCGCTCGCCCGCTCGCCCGCTCGCCCGCTCGCCCACTCGCCAGTCGGAACTAACAGCATTTCGCTAAGTGCACTCGGAGGAAAGTTGGGGTGTTTTATGTCTCATGTGTTTTACAGAGTAGCTACGCACAGAGATTATTTAAATATTTTATGACAACAAAATTACGTACGAAAGAATCAGTTTTGTAGTGACGACTGATTTAAAGTGAAACATAAGAATAAAGCATTTAGTGCGTTGATTTGCAATTTATGGCTTAAATGGTCGAGGAAAGTCAATAGGATAATTTAAGCTAGAGAGTTTCTTATTTGCCGTCGTATAGAAAAAGATATTGGTAGTTATTAAAATGAATTTAGGACAAGAGGACAAAATTGCGACAGGTCAAACGATACACATAGGATCAAACGTATTTATGGAATGCATTCAATGGGGTTGTAGGGTATCATATTTACTTGAGGATATTTACCATTGACTATTTTTAGTACATACTAAAGGACATAATATAAAACATGTCAAGGGAGTACCTATTTACGGTCATACTCTACAACTGCACTGCTGACTACGAACTAGCAGTCTCTATTTGCTGCTACACTTATGTTGCGCACTGTATTTTTGCAACTCCGACTGACATTAATCTGTGTTGTTATCAACCAAACAGTTTTATATTTTACGTTATTATTGTACACGTCACTATAACGATAAAAGTTGTACGTGTGTGTTGCAAACGTGTATTCGAGCCTTAGTACCAAATTTTACGAACGTGTACACCCACTTTGATATTATCTAAAAAAACCTACTACTTATTACATAGTCGAATTGACAGTACCAGTGGTTGTAGTAATTTGAGGCGATACGTCATTTCTTTTATAATTAACAACTCGAACTAACGTCGCATAGCTTATTTCTTGATTACATAAAAAGGAGTAAAACACTATTTCGTTAGAATTAAAACATCCTAAAAGATTTATGGTGCCGTTAGATCGGTTTTAAATAAAACTTGTGTACGAGGAATTCGAACGCGGGGCCTCGTGGCGCCTACCGCCCGCCGCGCGCCACTGAGGCCACTGGGGCTCACCACTGGGGTTCAAAAATGACTAGCACCCACCAGGTAGTAGTGTAATTACTAGATAATTGTCTAGTTTTCAAAACCAAAGTGGGAAAGAAATGGAAATGTGGAAATTAATATATATATATTTTTGGATATTGAATGACTATATTGAAAAGCGTGAAGCCAGCGGCTCATCTCAAAGTTGTTACTGATTCTTTATCCGGGAGCTAACAAAAGCAACAATAACACAACTCGAAAGTAAATCACTCAAAATCACAGCCAGAATCTGAATTCCTCATCATTCATCTATGCTTTAAAAATAAATACTATTCTTTAAAACTATTATTACTACTGTATTTTCTTATACAAATAGTGGACTATTAAAAAATATACCAAATATTTATAATGTCTTTCAAACGATTTAACTCAACATTTGTTTAAATATTTCTTAAAGATAACATTTCCACACCCGGCACGCATCGGTAGCTCTCCACAAATAAATATTCATAAGAGGCTGTCTTAGAAAAATCACGAGCAGCGGTTAATGGCAGCCGGCAATCAATATAGCCTCCGCGGAGGCTCTACCGACACCGTTATCTCTGCCTCGCCGCGTAGTAGCGTCATAAACGGATTGATTAGAGGCGTGAACCCCGATAAGGCTACGAGTGATATACCTGTTTTTATGTATGCCTGGTAGTTAAAACAGATTATGTGGTACTTGACTATGCCGTTACTTTAAATTTTCTCATCAAAACTACTTATTTAATTACATACAATTAATGATTTATAACCCATTTTAATATAATAAGCGACTTAGTTTGGTGCGATGTCGTGCCAAGCTAAATTATACATTAAAAATCTAGCTAAATTGTATAATTAAATTAAATAGCACATTAAATATTCAGTTAATATTACATATCAAATTAACATTAACAAGCTAATAATTCTTTTTGTTTGAGTTCACAATAACTTGTATTTACACTAACAAGTTGTAGTGTGACTATGAATAGACCTCGCGTATACAAAATGACGTTATTTTTCCCTTCATCTTTTGTCATTGCTGAGGTAAACGGATCGCATTTTATATATATATGTAAATGTTAACTAGATTTTCACGAAGCTTATTCGGAGTTAACCCTCGTAATTTATCACACCCGAGAACAAACTTAATTAATATATATAATAATAATAATAAATCAGCCTTTTCTAGAATGTTCCCCACTGCAGGGGCACAGGCCACCTCTTCGAGAGAGGGAAGATATAATTAACACAATACAAAATTAACGAATCGAACCCAGTACCCGCGCTATTTTATCCAGTATTATATTGTATTATAAATATTTATAATTGTCTAGAATATCTAGTCAATCTAGTTTGTATTTCGAACTATAAAGCGTCCTTTATTTTGCTATAAGTGATTAGCTGATACAGCGTCAACGTGTACATCTTAAGTTTTAACTTAATGTTGCTGAGGCTAAAAATGGATATTCTAAGTGAAAATTCACATAAGGGTAAAAACACCCATTGAAAGAAAACAATGATTATATAATTTGTTCACAATGTACATTTTCGCATTTTTTAATGTCAAAATACATTGTTCGTCCTAGTTTTATTAAATGAATCATGGCTGCACTACTCGCGAGCGGCGGCCCATCTTAAAATAATTATCAAGGGCAAGCTGGGCCGGCTAATGAAGGCGTTTGTGCGGTTAATCCATTTCGCATTCGCTTAGACCGCTAATCTTCAATTCCATGTTGAATATTTTTATTATGGGAAATTTTTATTTTTCAAAAGTGTAGATATTTTATTCATATACCTTCTTATTTCTCTCGTCAAAAGTGGCCAATAGTAAATAACAAGTATAATTATTTTAAAGACGTAATCCAGAAGGCTAGGTAGAGACCAGGATTTCCATTTGGCACACCTGATGTAAGAAGCTCTTGCTTCTACATCCATTCATCTACACATACATACATGCTAGTCGGTTACGGGTATTCCTTATATCTCCTTTCTTTAGTTTGTCACTTGTCAATGTAAATTTTGGCTGTTGTAGTGCGGACAATGCAAGCCTCAAATATCCTTTCTAAACATACACTAACCTGCAACCGTGTCACGTAATAATTACTAAAAATAACAACAAAAGGCATTCAGCGTTGAAACTAATGAATAATTCCATTCGTGCGGGAGTCATAACAGTCGATGCACTTCAAAAACTACACTCCGCTAAATGATAGCTCCGGAAGCCGCTAAAACGCCATGCACTTAATATAAATCATCTACTTAACACTTTTTTTTTTGTGCTCATTCGAAAAACATTGACAATATCTTTTTCTAAATATACCAGGAACACATAAAACCGAAGAGACCGTTTATTTTGGTACGGGGATGAGAAAGTATGCGGCGCGGCCTGAGTTACAGTCGATGTCGCTTTCGCGCGCTTCCCTCGTCCATCATACGTACACCCCTCTCTATCGTTCTTAAAGGGCACGACCATGTACCTCCTCTTTCTAACAAGTCATGCGTGAACCGCCTAAAACAATGAGGATGTGATTAAAAAGAATAATTTTGAATTTGGAACCTTACGCTTTTAAATTGTCGCGTTTTATTTTTTCTTTTTTATAAAATCTTGTTGAAAAATAACCCTTCGATAATCCACGTCGGGGACCGATAGTGGGCGCATTTTAAGCACTTTACTTATATTCGCCTAATATCTTTTTTGTGCCGATATTGAGAAATGTCGTCGTTACGGTCGTATCTTTTTCTTTCTTTTCCTTTTAGTCTCAGGGACACAGAAATGCTTTTTGGCGGCGGCGTTATCGCAGGAAGCGGTAAAGTTGGCGAGTGATGCGTGTTTGTTATCGAATTTGGAAATTTTAAAAAGTGTATATTTATTAGTTTAAACGCGTGAATTTTATTCCTACTGTTTGGTGCCATTAAGTCTGAGTTATTTAGTATTTTCTTCAGCATGTTTTTTTTAACTTTTACCCTGGTTAGATTTTGATATATCCTAGTTAAAACATCCATCACATCCGGACGACAGCCAGTATCATAATGGTAATTTGAAAGGTGGTACTTACCCGGATTGTAGTAGTATAGTTGCAGCGCTGGGGAATGGAGATGGGAAACATTGAATAGCTCCTCGAATTAACTTTTTATTATAATTTGTACAAGAGCACTACTGCTACCGCTACGCCATAACCATGGGAGAGAAATCATAGACTAAGTATACTCTACTTTAGAATTTTATACTCTTTGACAGAAATGTGAATATCTGTCAAAGAGTATAAAATTCTTAAATTATTTTGTGTCGAACATAAAATCCTACATATATGTAATCACCAGTCTAGTATCTAAGTTGAAAATTATATGAAATGAATGGAGTCTTCATTTAGTCTCCGTTGGTATCACCTTCCGCCCAATACACAATACTAGATTCGTGTTTACATATAGGTATAACGGTTACATACATACAACAGGATAGATCGGTCCATCCATGCAACATCCAGAGTCAGCTGGGTGGATGGAACATTGTAAAATGAAATTGCAACTCCATTACCCAGGACCATATTCCAAGTTAATTCAACAAGTTGGAGAGAACGAGAAAATATCACACAAAAAATACTAACGGTTTCTTTATCGGATGACGGCATCAATATATATGTAGACTTATTTTTTAAGTTCGCAATTACATATCTAGAGCAACTGTTATTCTGTCTACTCAGCTATGATAAAAGGCGTGAAAGATTTTTGCTTTTGTGCGAAAAAAAAACATTAGCTAACAAAGCCACAATATTTATAATCTGCATCGATAGAGCCAGGTATTCATCGGCTCGCAGCGTTCCCTTTGTAACCTCAAAGTCGCTCACTCGTGTAAATTATAATAACGAGCTCATATCGGCCGTTGTTACGTCAATTACGGCAACATAATACGCGTTTTTGTATCGTAGATCAAATATTATCCTTCACAGACAATGCACCCTGACGGTTTTATAAAGGCCACGACGTTTTTACTAAAAATTCATTGTTTACAGCCGGTTACACCGGGGCGGAGCCAAAGTTAGAGCGGGGTAAACAAATGTAATTGGCACAATGGAGCCTATTTAAAAAAATTGTTTTACTGTTTAACTAAACTGACTGACCGCTCTTTGAACACCGGATCTTGATTCTCCATCACAACTGCAGCTCTTTTAGAGTTGTGCAAGTCCATGGATTTTGGTGATCCTTTTATATCAAGACATTGATTGCTTTACTCAATATCCTATGTAAGTTCAGAGAGAAAGAGAGAGAGATCGCTATTTTCTATAAATGTACGATACGATAAGTACGATGAAAAAATCAGAAGTGGCATACAACCTAACAAGCGTTAATTTTTTAACTTACACCATACATTGCTAATTCGGCACCGTTATTCGTTCTTCAGACCAATTTTACCATATATCATTAACAATCGCTCCCCGCTCAGCTCCGCTTGCTCCCCTTGCGCCCCGCTACCAATGGAGCCACACGGCAACTCACGCCACAGCGTATCCGTCGCAACGCATTAGACGGCCGGGCGCACGGACGCGCGCTCCGGGTGAATTATTCAATAGTAAACTATTTCACTCCGCCGGTGTTTTGTTACTTTGCGAATGAGTCTCAAGCGTTCTGCTCTATAATATTTCTTACATTTAATACATACATATTTTGTTCATATATGTTTGTATTAACGCTAAGTCGGTAAGGCGTATTTGGATTTAAATTCAATTCGTTCTAAATATAGGTACTTCAGCTTTTCTAAAAGAAAGAAGCCCATCTTTTAGTGAACATTAAATATCAAATTCCAACGTCGAAAATGAGAAACGAATGCTTGCAAAGCTCGGGCAACAGGTAGTCAGTAGATAAAATGAGATTACGCATTCGAAGACGGCAAAAACAAGCACCTGATGGTAAATGATCACCACCCAATAAGACTTTATAAGAATAACGGTTGGTTGCTAGCCTCTGAGTCGAGAAGAATCTGCGCCTCCTCACGTATCGGACAGAACGCAAAAGGATATACCTTACATTGATAAGATGACAGGTCGTGGCACTTCCCTGGTATATTTTCATGTAATGATTAAAGATTTAAAATGGAAGAAATCAATCAAAGTTCTTCTCATAAAACTGTCAAATTATACTTACTGCACATTGTTGCAAGCTTTGAGTGTGTTCACTATCGTCTATTTGAACAGGATTTCGTCTTGTATTGGTATTCCGCAAGTGTTTGATTTCATTGCGATTTCTTGCTTCGTACAACTTCTTGATAGAATCTGCTTTCACCAATGTATTTCCTAATCGAAGAGAAAAAATAGTACAAACAGAACAAAAATGAGTTTAAAATGAAAAACAACATAAATTTTAAATTAAAATAAATGATGTAACATAAAACAAACTAACAAATTAAATTTTAAACGAAGAGAACTAACTGTACGCCCTATATCGGTAAATTAGGTCAGCAACTCAGCATTATGCTATACAGGAAGTCAAAACCACAAACACAGCGCTGAGTTTTAGTGCTAACCTTCATGCTTCATGAGACTTTGAAGCTATACTGACACATACACAGCGATATAATTATAATAATAAATCGATACGGCTTAAAAATTCTCCGATGTTATTTAAGTGATCACATCAGCTCTATATTGTCGCTGATCCTGAGACGTCATCCGTCAAGATTTGACGCAACATGTTTCTTGTTTGCAACTATTTGATGATTTCGTGAAGTGCAGAGTGATCATAGTTGAGAGTTGAACCACTTGCACATACTTGGCGATGATGACAAAAGTCTTTGGTAAATAAAATAAGACACGGTAATGTAAAATGCTGGTAGTAGCCGGAACCTTGCTTTCTCTGCTTACCCCTTTTGTCGATTGTCACGTTAACATATTTATTAGTAAATATCATCCATTCAGTTTACTAACCGTTTGTTGTTATTGTTTTATCTGAGTTTTACAGCTTTAAAATTCCGTATGTCTAGACAGCTAAATTTATTCTAGTATTTGTAATACAATAACTGAGCACTAAAGTAGATAGGTCTCCCGAGGCTTAGCCTAGAGTACTGACGTCATTGTGAATTAAACTCAATGTCTCGTGTCGATTGTGAAGGCAGCTGCGTCGGTTTTTGATATATTTTTTTAATCTATTTTAGTTTTGGGTTTCAATTGATCTAATGGGGAAAAGACAACGCCATTGCGCCTCGAAACAATTGTTTGATAACACAAAATACATATGCACCTTGTAATTTCAGCCATCTATAAAACCAATTGGCATAGCATTTTGGCCGTCTGCGTGTGACTTATAATAATTATTTTATATTTTTTCGCTATGACACACTATTGCTATGAACTGGGTAGACAGAAAAAGGCTAACATAATTGTCATAACCGTTTAGAACTGCCACGGATGTAGCCCAGCTATCTACGCTCTTTTATTGCACACTAGCTGTGCCCTGCGATTTCTCCCGCCGTGCAATTGAATTTAACAGTGGTAGAGCCCGCAAAAACAACATCTGTTGCACGAATGGGCCGGCTCGACCGGTGAAA
>JWHW01026795.1:320231-331191 GCA_000931545.1 Papilio glaucus
AAAAAAAAAAAAAAATTTAACTGACGATTTTCTTACCTCTACTAAACCCTATTATGATTAACCAGAATAGTTCGCATATGTCTGAATTTATAATTTATAAGGCGATATAAGGAGCACCCATAACCGACGAGCATGTATGCGTAGATGTATGAATGTAGAAGAAGCGAGAGAGGTGTGCCAGGATCGCGCCAAATGGAAATCCATGATCTCTGCTTACCCCTCTGGGTTACGGGCGTGAGCGCATATTTATTTATTTTATGTCTGAATTTTGGCCTACTTACTTGTCAATTGTCGTGATACTTTGGACAATTCACACGATATCTATAAATTATAGCCTATGTGTTATTCTGAACTTTATATATTATTGTTAAGTTTCATTAAAATCCATTCAGTAGTTTTGCGAAAAAGTATAACAATTCATACATCCATACATACAAACTTTCGCATTTATAATATTAGCAGGATGTGTACATCTTAGTTCAAGTTTTCTTCATGCTACATACAATAAAGACTCGTAACGTACAATTCCAGACTCATACTGCTGCATCTTAAATATTATAATTACCTTCTTCTCATCAAAGGATACTAAGTTTCTCTGATCCCTAGACTATTTTTACTGAATGTTTGTCATCACTGGCATTACCTTTTTCCGATCGATTAAACGCAAACCACAGTGATTAGAAAACAGGTCTGAACACAGCAAATATTAAATACTACATCATTTACTGTATGATCGTAGCTGAAGGGAATCTGATCCGAGGTAGTTAGCAGTATACATGAAACTCAATATTCGCCTTAGGGCCGTCATCAAATGTTACGGATGGTACAACAGGTTGCGGGGCGCATTATGTTCGTATGTAAATCTCGATATAATCGAATAAAGATCGCTCCGGGTCGCCATATTGAATAATTCATTCGGCAAATTGTAATATTATACGAATTACTTTGAAATTTGTCGCGAGGGACGCGCAAGAGCATTCGTTACCTCGCTGCGCTCGCCGCGACGCTGTTTTCATCCGAATTTATATTCTGTTTCAACTATTAGACTGCTACTAAGTTTCCTTAACAGTTTCTCTTGCTGTGCGCATGCGCCGGTGGGAAAGTCTGTTGGAAGGTTATAGCTAAAGCCCTAAATCACTGTTCTTATGTCTTCGCTGGTTTCTTCACTTGGTATTTGCTACTATAATGTATGTTGCAATCGATTTATATTTTCTTGCTATAATTTATTGAATACTTTGAAAATTTGTTTTTGTTTTAAGTGAACCATCAAAATACTACTGTGACAGTCAATGTAGTTTCTCCGTTTACTCTTAGCTAATTAATTCCACATATTTTTAATGCACAGAAAGAACTAGAAATTGAATGAATGTGAAAAAAAATTGTTAGGTTGTTAAAATAATTTCTTAGGTTTAATAAATTTTTAATATAATATTTTTGCTATACAGAGTTCAACGAAGTAAGTACAAATATCGCTTTTACGTATTACTGTTTGTTTTTCACATAGTTTTTAAAGTTGGTCGATCAAAGCCGTGTTCAAATGCTTAGGAATTCAATCAAAGCCAGCTGGACAAACCGGCCACGAAGCGTGTCCGGCGCGGGCGTCCCGCCGGCCGCATCTCCGCTTACCATATTGATGATGTTCTAAACCCATTCATACTGTATTGGGCAGTAAATTTGCATGAAATAGCTTTTGTACGTCCCACGGTAGCTGCGGCCTTTGCTTGTCGCAGTTACCCGTTTTCATTATACGTAAACAAATTGTTAGATTTGCATTTTAAAGAGTATACTAGTTTTAGTACTGCCAATTTCGAATTCGAGTTTAGTAATCTGTGACTTTCTTGTCCTAGTTACGATCGTATATAAAGACAATAATTGAATAGTATATATTACCTGTGCAAAATACACGCTAGTCGCGGAGTTGCGGAATATAGCTCCCTACTAAGATTAGCCATCAGTATATGCAATCGATACGACATAAAAATGAGGAAAGGTCCCTTACCTTATAGGTTAGGTGTACACAAATTACTAACTAATTGGTTGACATAAAACCAGAGTATACATTACTGACAATAACCACTTTTAACGATAACACGAGCAGTGGTGGCGCAGTGGTTTCAGCACGGACTCACGGACTGTAAGTCGCGGGCATCGGGCAGGTGCATTACTTTATGTCATTTATTTCATCTACTAAACCGATTTACTAGCGAGCTCGGAGTGGGTTGGCAGTGCTATTAATGTTACGTAGGTAGATCCTAAGATCTTCCTTCCTTAGTCGTATGAGCCATCACTCTACGACAATAATCAGTATATTTTCTTTATGATGCGACTTTTTTCAATATAGACTTACATATTTTTTCGTAAAATTTATTAAATGAAAATTCTAGAAGAAAACTTCGGCACAGATTAACATACATTGCGCGTTTAGTATTACATTTGATTTACTAATAACCTATCGGCGGTCGATACGTGTGCAGGTTATCATAAAATACTAATAAAATTTGTGAATTGCGAAACATTAAGATAACATAATCGAGTCTGTGTTGACGATACGCCGGACGGTCGAGATAAGGGCACACTTTATGCACCGGTCGGGCTTATAATCTACGTGGACCTTGCACGGAGACACGCCGAAAACATGGCCTTTGTTCTAATACATAGTGAAGGACCAGTAAGATAAGACCTTAATAAGACTTCAATTAAACATTTTTATTTATTAATTTTCCCTTTTATATTTCGATTAAAGTGCTGTAGCTAGCATCAACAACATCTGTTGCCGGCTCACCGACCTCATAAAAGACAGGCGCGAAGTAGAAGTATTCTACGTTTAGTCTGATGAGGGAGTTGCCATCTATTTGTCAAAGATAAAGCCAGGCATATCATCTGCAATTCATTTGCTTGTTGTCTATGAACAACGCTGGTGACTTAACATCAGGGGAGCCGCTTGCTCGTTTGTCATCTTCATAAAATAATAATCGCACAACAAACGAAATATATTTGTCTCATTTACCTACTAGAAACTTACCTCCTTTAATATCTTACTACATGTACCTGCCTTGTAATTTTTTACTAATTATTGTATTTAACGTCGTTTGATCAGCTTGATGTGAAATCATATGCGACGTACGACAATATTTTTATAATAAAGTTATAAAGAGAAGGAAGAAACTTCTCCATTTTTGTTTTTTTTTTTTAAATTATAGATAGTAAAAGAATTTAGTGAAGCGAAAAGCATATCATTAAATTAAAATCAACGATAAATAATCAAAACCGATGCGAGAAGTACGAACGAAATTTATTTTCATAACTAAATACTTACATTGTGTATTAAGAAGAGTATTAATTACTATTAACGGAATCCCTCCGAGTGTTATACTTGTGAGAGCGATCCGATAAATAATATAATGGGTGGACAGGGCGGTGAGTTATTGAATAGAACACAAATAACCGTCATAATGAGGAGGCAGGGATGGGCGGGATCGCTGTCGTAACGCGGCCAACAAAACAACCCGGCTCATACTCGTGAAGTGAACCTTTACTGTTATCATAAATTTTGATTATAACACATAATTTTTTTTACCTTTGTGTGTTCTCTCGTTTACTGTCAAGCTTTATTATTTATGGGTAAGGTAAAGAAGTTTTAAAACATCAGAAACGGTGTTGCTCAAATGGGTCAATTGGATACTACGGCAGAGACAACCAGGGAAGTAGAAATTTCTAGGAGGTTAAAATTCTTACGGGTGGCTGCAGCTTTATAACGACTTCAAAAAACAGGAAGTTGTTCTCAATTGCTTGTATCGATAATTTTTGTTTCCAAATTGGTCCCATTTAAATTTTATCCCGATACCAAAGTGATTCCAGATTTATACAAATTGAAGTATATTTTTGTAGTTTTACTGCGTTTATATTATTGTTGTTATTTGCGAAGTGATTTTCAAATGATTTGTTAACTTCCTTCTTGTTCAAGTGAACTATACTAAAAATTAGACTACTCGTAAACTAGTGTATTTACAATTTTTTAAACTATCATATTTACTTTAGAATCAAGTTCTTTATCACAAGTTATTCGTTTGTGTGCGGCATGAGAGGCTCGACGGAAAAATATCACTAAAAACCGACATTTATTTGCAATGATTTTTGTGGCACTTCCAAATCACCTAGAAAACTAAAACTTTGTTAAATCGATTCAACTTGCCGTCAATATTGAGAATATGCAAAAATATTTATAGTTTGTACATTTAAATACACTTTTTTTAATTTAATTGTTACTTAAGAAACACAAAACAGATAGACCACTCTTTATTTTTTTAATTTAAAACGCGTATAAGTTTGTCTGATGGTTTCACATCACTACCGTCTAGTTCCCAGATCAATACTATGTGTAGTACTATGTGTAGCTTTATGTTTTTACTTTGTTGTTTGTGAATAGATTTCAGATTTCTTTGATACAGTCCTGTCGCCTCTGTCAGGTCAGATCTATACTAGCGACCGACCTGGTTTCTATCGGGTAGCAAAAGAATAAACGCTATTTCTTTCTGTCGTAGTACAGCGTATTACATTTCCTTTAACAATCATTATATTTCAGCCAATTTACACAAAACTTTAATAAAATATATACCAAAACCTTCCTCATGTATCAATTCATCTATTGGCAAAATCCGTTCAGTAGTTTTTGAGTTTATCACATTCAGATAGACGGACATGGCGACTTTGTTTTTGCCGACTGACAGGAGGTTATGTTTCTCACGGGTATATGTATCTATATACATACCATTGCGACCTCCTGTAGCCTAAGTTTATTTTAGATAATACATTTAAGTTAAAGTATTACTTAAACTGTGTCGTTTCGTCGTTTATCGTAAAACTGAAAGTTAAAACTCAACTTAAAAGGTAAATAATAGACCATTAACTACCAATTTTAGATACCAGGCGGCCATAGCCGCGAGGCTTGTCCGCAGTAAATCGTTCCGAGGAGATTTATATACAGTTCGTACACTGAATTCTTTAAATCTCGTTGTCTTATATGTTCTTACGACAAAACATACTTAAATCTAGTCAAATTATTCCGTAAAAGTTAGTCTTTGTAGGTTAGGCTTTAGTTGCATGTTTGTAACCATACTAGATACATTTTGCAAGAAATCTCTGCTTGATTTTTAATGTGACAATCACCAGTGTAACCTTATTTTAAGTGATCACCGCCGTCCACAATTTTAAAACAGTTTCAGGCGCATTTTCGTATTTCAATAAAGGAGTACGCTCTTTTGAATGAGCTAATGAAAGTTGATGGAATGAGCCAAGTCCAATAGTTGATTCCGCAAATCAGTTGCGTAAACAACAGACGAAATAAACTGACTGATCAAAGCACATCCCAAACTACTTGGCCTAGTGACTTGAAATATTGCTCAGAGATGTCTGTTAGCGAGTACTAAGGATTTTTATAAGTTCATCCTCTAAAAATCTAAAGAAGAGGATGAAAGTTTGTATTGAAAAACTAACCGCGCGAAACCGGAGCGGTTTAAGTACAATTATGGGCATTAATCAACTAGGCCTTTAAAATATTTAATAAAATCAAATCTTATATCAACAAAGCAAACGCTATCTTTCTTATTCACAAACATGACGGACGGCGTGACAAGTATTGTTTGTTTTTATAAGAATTAGTATGCGATGCAGAGCCCGCGCTGCGGCGCCGTCGGGACATAACCTTTCCATAAGTCAAACGACGCGGGCGGACGGCTGCAGGGCGCGTCACGATCCTCAATTAATATACAATTATTGTACGTGACGATATGCACTTACAGTTAGAAGCTTCGTACGGCAGGCGCTGCAACTCTGCAGCTGACGCGGCACTCACTTCACATTTATTTGTGACATGACTTTAAATTGATATTTATTAACTTTTTTGACTATTGGACGTTCAGTTTAACAGCCGACTTTTATATAAATGTATAAATTTTTACATATATCACACAGTACAGAGTTTCAGTTATAATTTTTACACGAACATGACCTTTTTTGTAAGAACATTTTTTCTTCTGTTTAATTAACGTTAAAATCAAGTTAGGCTTTAAAAAATAAGATTTCAGGCCGAAATGTCCTAGAGTGGTCGCCACGTACAGGCCGACGCAGCGGAGGTAGGCCTCCCACAAGATGGACCGATGATCTGGTCAAGTTTGAGAGTCTACTGGATGAGGCCTCAGGAGATTGATCTTTGTGGCGATCATTGGGGGAGGGCTACGTCCAGCAGTGGTGGACGACAACGACGGTACCTTTATGAGTAAACTAAAGGAGTTTGTCCTAGAGAGGCGTTTGGGATCCGTTCTAGATTTAACAAATGTTTTCTTCATGTATCTTTTGAGAAATTATCGACTTTGGAGTAATGGATTCGTTTACAATATTTAAACACATATTTATATTTACATTACATGTAATAAGATCTCAATTGTTTTATTCGTTAAGGAAACGTAAAGAAGATATATTGAAATTGTTTTTCTACACAATAATAATGTGTAGTGTTTGAAGCAAAGCAAAATAAACAGATTTTTGTATTGAAAATTTCTTTAGCCGCGTTAGACAGTGTTTACTTGCGGAAAATCTTATAGATTCGCGTGAACATGCTCAACATGCGTCACCAACATGCTTATTAGAATTTGGAACAGTTTTAAGGATTTTTTTTTAATTTATTTTTCTTGTATTCAATTTTGAATTGTATTGTCAAGCTACAAGGGTTTATTTCTGTTGATTATTTATTTATTTATGAACTATAGTCGCGCCTTCCCACCTGTTTTAAGTTTTTACTTCCGTCGACAGTCCTCAACCTGTGTTTTTTTTATTCTTCGTGATAGCAATAATCAGTTATCGGTGTGAAGCACTGTAGTTTTTAAGTGAGAGTCGCAGCAGTAGCGAGCCGGTAGGCCGAAATGTTGTAGGTGCTACCCACACGCGCCGTATCTCCGCCATTAATACGGGTCCGCGCTATCTGCCCGGACACGCGCGCGCTATAAAACATCGTGGTAACCGGACACTACGTAGGCCGCGGACTGCGCAGCTCTCATTTATCTGCTCTATCCGTTGTTTATGCGCGTGCTCTCTTGTATACGTGATATTTGATGCATTAAAATTTCTTATTCTAAAGCTATTCTTTAGAACTATATCAACCGATATCCGCTTTTTATCAAGTTGGAACTCTAACGCGATAGAGCTAAAAAAAAGGGAAAATAGGGAACAAACCAGACCCACAATATGTCCTCGTTCAGGAATCGAATCCAAAGTAACAAGGTTGAAGTTACGCTCCAATTTATCCGCCCACGATGACTTCTGTATTGTACAAAAGTATTCGGTCGTGTGGCAGGTCTTTGGCCTTACACGATGTGAATCATGTTTTTTCATATGTATTCCGCTTTAGCGACTTTGTCACAAATATTTGTTATAAGTTGAATATAAACCTATACATTATACAATAATGAAAAATGTCCGTATTTCTTTTATTAAATTTGATAATACATATACTACATTGCTACGGTCACTCGCACTCCGCTAAATGCTATGCCTATCCTGGGCCCTTTGGGAGGCGTATGGTCAGATTTTAATTACTCACATTTATTCATAGATATGAGTACATATATCAAAGTATTTATGGGTAAGGTAAAGTATATTCACAACATACTGTGTCCTGTTATTTCACCGATATTCTGTCACATAACATACGGGTAATTTACATATTGGGTTAACATTTTAAATATTTTATAAACAAGCCAAATTGGCAACTGTCACGCAAGCGCAGTAGCGGTTAGCGGCTAGTATTGCATTTCGTTGGTCAAATTAATTTTTGATTCTCATTTGACTCATATCTTTAGTCCATTGCGGAATAGTATGTTACTGGATGGTTATCCCAAAATATTCTTTTTTGTTCTTAAAAACGCACAGCCGGGGACACTGTGAATTTACAGAGACCTTTAGACAACAGTGTATTCCTAAATACTATGGTTCCAAATAGGTGTAGATATAACGAGGTAGTCAGTTACTAACGAGGTAGTCATTTAAAAATCTTTTGTCACAATGTTTGTCCGGGATAAACTCCGAAACTACTAAAGCGATCTTAATGAAATTTGGTCACAATGTGTTAATTAATCCAACTTTAATTATAGGGCAGTAGTTTATAGTTTTTATATGGATTATTGAACCCAATATTAATTATTACTTATGTAATTATTGATAAGTTGTAAATTATTTAATTGACACAACGTGTTAACATTTTTTGTCATCTGTGTAAATAATATATATCCGTGCGAAGTCGGGGCGGGTCACTAGTGTTAATATGAAATAGGTATTTTGTCTTATAATATATTCGTGTCAGATTTGAATTACGTTTTCTGTATTTAAATTTTGTGAGATTAATCACTGTTAATATAATCAATATTAATGAACACATATTTATCTCAGTTAATCATTGTGCTCGTCACAAGTCTCAGAGCTACCTATTCTTGATGAAAATAACGATGGGCGATGTTTCTAAAGTGTTAAAACATAAATGAAAAACTGAAACGGACATTCTAACCAATGTGCCTAGCTCATCGCCATAAATAAAATTTGTGCCTATATTATATACGTTTAAAACATAAATGTAAAACTGAAACGGACATTCTGACCAAATAATCCGTGTGCCTAGCTCACCACCATAAATAAAATTTGTGCCTATATTATATACGTTTAAACATAAATGTAAAACTAAAATGGATTTCTGACCAATAGACTCCGTGTGCCTAGCTCATTGCCATAAATAAAATTTGTGCCTAAATTAGATACGTTTAAAATGTCATAATATATTTATAATAACTTATTTACAATATTACCTTTTTACCTTAAATCACACAGTATATAGAAAAATCTGAAATATCTTCCCTATATGGTTTTAAAAGTAATTGTTGGAGGAAGTTTAGAAAATCTATCTTACATGTCTCTTGCTTGTATTGAGACCTAAGAATTTCTTCTAGGGATAAAATTCCGTTAAATAATATTTATTTATTTCTAACTTTTTATAATTTTACTTCCCTCACTTGACTGTTGGTCACAATAATTTTAAATTAAATTAATCTTTTAGGCATTAACCTGTTACTATTCGCGGCGCTATTCACGGAACTTGGTTACCCTAATAGAGCCTAGCTAGATGTTGATCTTGGAGATTTATAAATAACATTTTATATTACATCTTTCTATAACTACATGAATGACTGTCTTAGTATTGATGTCGGTTTGTTTTGCATAATCAAGAACAGACATGAGTAATGTGCGTAATTAATGTTAAAATTATAATTTATATGTTGTGTGGACAACACAATAAATAAATAATTATTCAATTGAATACATATCTGTGACGTGAAATTATATGGAAATAAGATAAAACTTTGTGTAGGATAGCTCCTTGTGTCTAAGTGTAGTAACAATTAGTGTACTCGACTGTGACAATCAGTTTCGTGTTTGGGATAATTAATGATTAAATCAAAGATATAAATAGTTTTAAATCTGTTTATTGTAATATCGATACGTAAGCCTACTTTAAAATGTCTCAGTCAAATAAATACACGATACTTTTGTTTATATTTTCAAATAATTAAATATCGCTAAAATTGTACAACAAGTAAATTATTTACATTATATCACAAATCATATCCAAAGTGTACGTACTAGTTGAATAGATCACTTCTACTTACAGTCAGTCCGAAGGTATTCACTCGCGCCGTCGCCCGCACCCCCTGCCCTCGCCCTCGCCCCCGCCCTCGCCCTCGCCCTCGCCCTCGGGATCGATCCCGCCCGCTACGACTAAATAAATGACTCGAGAGCGAATAATATAACTCGGTAATCACTAGTTCACTCACTCCACTTAAGACTAATTTTAGGAATAGAGCTTTCGTATTCACAGCTTTTCGAAAGCTCTGGAATTGGTCAGCATCTCCCTTGTAAGCCGCCAGACCTGCTTGGCGGCGTTCTCGAGCGCCGTCGGCGACTTCCCCTTGAAGAGGTCGACGTGCGGCAGGAAATAGTGCGGGCAGCGGCGACACTGCAGCGACGAGATGAGCTGCAGGAAGATACCGTTGATGCGGTCCCCCACCGCCGCCTCGTCCCACTCGTGCTCTCGAGGATGCTTCTCGCACTCGTACAGGAGCAACGTCTTCATGTGGTAGCACGTCACCGGGTTGCCGGGCAGGTCCAGGTGCCGGTCCCGGATCGTCTTCAGTACGCTCAGACACTTTCTCCGACATCCGCCTTGCAGCAGACGGTTCTCCGCCTCGAAGAAACTCAACACCCACGCGTCGCCCTCCATCGCCGAGTTCTTTCCCTGCAGAGCGAGGCACTCCTTCGAAAGGAGATCGAAGCCTTCCGTTTTCACTTCCGCGACGATATTGGGGTGCGGCCAGGGTATCGCCGGCAGCGGCCAGTGCGCGGCCGAGCGCGGCCACAGCCCGGCGCACTTGAAGGCCGGCGTGATTTGCACGATGTACCTCTCGCGGATGCGCAGCTTCACCTCGGTCGTCTCGGCGATCATCTTGACGCAGTCCCTATACGAGCACTTATCGCAGGCCTGCGCGACGAGCGTCTGGAAGCGGGACCGTATCTTCCTCGCGGACAGGTATCCGGAGGCGGTGATGAACTCCACCCAGAGCGACATGGAGCGCTTCCTGCCGTCGCTCAGCTTGAGCACGGCGCAGCCGGGCAGCGAGCCGTCGTCCACGAAGTTCAAGACTCCCATCTGGTTCAGGTAGATGACGATCTCGAACTCGTGCGGCGAAACCACCTCCAGACCATCGAAGCGTCCATTGTAGTCCGTCAAAGAGGAGATGAACCTCGGCTCCTGAAGTTCGACCTCCTTGAGCACATCTTGCACGATCCTGCAGACCTCGTGGATGGTCTTGGCGATCTGCGCCTTGCGGTTGGCCACCCGCTCGTTGTAGTACTTGTTCATCTG
>JWHW01026795.1:331406-347712 GCA_000931545.1 Papilio glaucus
GGGCCGTCGTTAATTCGGTAGCGTTAACAAGCCCGGCTCTATTAACGACAACATTTTTTGTCCGACGGTACGCGGTCATTAATCGCGTTGACTAATTCAATCGCAGTTCCCGGCTCGTCATAACTTGTCGTCGCGCCGGGCCCGCTGCCGCGGTTGTTCAGATCGACTTTACATTTTAAATCGCCTTCCGCGTGCGTTTTTTTTATCACGCGCGCCGAGTTTTATCGCTCAGATGTTCATAAAGCGCTGTCCGATTGAAACATTTGTATTTTACAGTAATATGTTGTTGTGTAGACGTCGACTTAATATCAAAGCGCGCCGCTATCGATCGCTTTATTCGATTGAACCATTTGAATTTTTTATAGAAACAGCAACAAACAGAAACTTGTGCTCGCCTCCATTTTATGAATAGTTAGAATAGTCGATTTTCTATCCTACTAGCTTCACCCGGCGTTGCATGCGTTGCATATACATGCATACATGTATGCGTAATGTAAGAAACTGTTTATTGCATATGAAATTAAGTATTTTTAAAAATGGCGAAATAATATCGAAGCATTGAGCAAAAAGTATAATTTAAAACGATAACTTTATAAATATAGAGATAATTTTATTTAACGTCTTTTCAAATAAGTCAAAGCATTATGCAAAAAGTTTTACAATCGAAAAACATTTTTTTATTTCATTTAAACAGATTTTTTAGGCCACAAAACCTATGCGAACACCCTGCCAAAGTTTCATCACAATCTTAATGATTAGGAACACGAAGAAGACAAACGAACAAAACATTTATTTTATTTATATTTGTACATATAATGTATTTGTTGTTAATCTTACCGACTCACTAAGCTTTGTTATACCTTGCTTCGTATGATACAAGTAAGGTTAAAGTTTATCTACCACGCACATACAATTTTTTAATAATTATATTTTGTTGATTTACCTTAACGTTACTATCTACCCAATGTGATCTTGATCTATATTTTTGGTTGTTGTAAGCGACATTAAAAACATATTCACAAGTCAAGTGTCTCGACAAGGACAAATAAACAAAGTGCTAAATGATCTAGATGAATCTGTAAAAAAACGTACGTAAAATTAACCATTACAAAAATAAACACTGTGCCTATAGAGCAAATGCATGTTTGTGTGTGAGAGAGAGAGAAACTTGCCCTTGTTAATGCAAGGTAGATCTGTTTAAGAAGGTAAAAATAAGTATTAATGGTCCCCACGTACAGCAGCTGAAAACAGAGAGAACCACACACATCTCTCTACATGTAACAACTGGGAATTTTTTTTCTCTCTCTATATGTCTCTCTACATCTCATCTCTCTACATGTAACAATTTGTGATCTATCAATGAATAGTTAATAAGCTACTGTGAGCGCTACGTATCAAAGCGTCACTCGGCGCCGCCGCCGGTCAGATCAAAGCCGCGTCACAACATTATGATATTTTCACCGTCGATCCAAAATTAGAACTCAAAGTCCCGAGCCCAACGTCTCGCGACACGTTCCTGTATCGACGCTGATTTGTATGAAAAATATCACAAGTTAACTTCTTTTATATATATTATCTACATATATAAAAGGCGATGCGTGTCTGTATGTTCCCTATAGATTCCGAAAGGACTCGACCGATTTCAAAGAAATTTTCCGGGAACTTTCAGTTTGGCCTAACGGGTTCCTTAGTTTGTTAGCGATCGAACAATTATGTTGCTTTAAAGGGCTCCCCGAGCGAAGCCGGGGCGGGTCATTAGTATTTATTAAAGCTTGATTTTTTCGCTTTACATCATTGTGCCCTTTGATTATAATATAATTATAATTATGCATTTTTTGGCAAACTTCGATGTGATCAGCAACCAGAAGGTTTTATTTTAATGATAAAGTTACTTTAATTTGTTCAAGTAAACATCTCATAATTAGGATAATCTTAAAGAGAATAGAATCCTCAAAGATGTGTGCGATCAAACGCACATCACTAGGGTAGCAGTACATACTATTTCAGTGCAGCGCGATTGATAGCGGGCCGGCGCGTGATGGATGGGCCGCCGCGGCGTGATTTATGCGCGCCTGTCTCGCGGGCCATGCGCGCCTGGTACCCCGCGCGCAGGCACCAGGGCGACAGACGGGAGACAACATCATCCGATTAACAACCGGTTAATTAAGGGAATTTATAAATACCTATTAAAGTAAACGTACTTTCTAAAATGTTTTCCTGGTTTGAAGATTTTCATTTGTAACTCGTTGATAGTTGACTCGTGATCTGTTCTCATTATTTGAACCTACGTACTCCGGGATGCGTCACTATCATTAGCTAATATAACAACGGCACTCTCACGAATGACATAGGCAGCGCTAGAAGCGTATTTTCTACAAACATTTACCTTCCTTATTCTTAACAAACAGGGCGAAGGATTTAAACAATGTGCAGATATTTTGTTGCAACAAGAGATAAATTTGAAAATGGAAGATTGTTTATTATGGCTGTCACAAAAGACGTAGAATTTTAAAATTAATTATGTATGGATTTAAAAACTGTTGTTTATATTGAAATTTAATATTTCATTAAAGTTGATACTCATAGGTTATTTGTAAAGAGAAAAGCTCTATATTACATTCCCTGTTATAAATCCTTATTCTCGAATCCCCGGAGACACGAAGTAATTTGAACGGTGTACGGATACATTCGTTCCCTTTTTTATTACAAAAAGCTCTCTCCCACGTTTTTACCTCATCCCTTTCGCGGAGGGGGCGCGCAGGCGCGACGCACGCAAAATGGCGGCGCTGAAGCTCCGCCCACTTCCGCCGGACGTCCGCGGCAGCCTCCCACACAACCTACCCCTTGATAATGTATTCTATGAAATATTTACCTTCGTTTCGGTACAACTTGCATCATGTTAATATTTAAAATACAAATTTAGGGAGCATTGTAAATAAAATTTTAGGAAAAACATGTTTTACGTAAATAGATATTTATCTATTTAATAAGTAATTCAATAATAATTTATATTCATTGTAAGTAAAATACACAGCTATGTTAAGTAATGCCTAAATACGTGAACGCTGAATAACAACCAAGAATGAGGGGCCGGAGACCCAATTCCAGGCCTTCTCCCTTTCCCAACCTTTAATAATTAGGATATGATAGGAAAGGGGAGAGGATTGGACGGGGAGAGTTGGATAGGAAATGGAAACATTCTTTTCCTGTCTATCCCCTCCTCTGTCCATTAAAGGTAGGCACCGTATCTGCGAACATTTGTTTCTTGCAGGTGTCTATTGGTAGCGCTCACTTAACATCAGTCGACCTCTTTGCTCGTCACCACCTACTAACATTAAAAAAAAACTAATTCGTGTGCAAACATTTCGATAAAGGATACCTTTGAGATTAAAAGTAAATAAAACAATGATTGTTGAAAATCTTTGCTTTGCATAACTGAAAACGAAACTGCGAAGTGCAGCTCAATAACCAGCCAGAAGACATTTAAGTCGCGCTAACAAACTCCGATCGCCACCATTGGGTACTCTACAAGACAAGCAGAAAGTAAATCCATATAATGAATCCAAGGCATACCTTGGTTTGGTTTGATTAGGCCTGGGACTTATAGGATTTGTTCGCTTCGAATCTATCAACATGCGACCCACTCCTTGTCCGTTGGCGATGTCTGTAGTGACTTGTTCATTGTCAGCTGCGGCATGCGCCGCTCTCGCCGGCCGCGTGTCTCAACGATTGAGTGACGATATAATACATTGCTTGTTTCTTCATCTTGTTTATTATAGGACGCAGGCTCTAACCGCATCAGTCAATGTGGAAGTCAGATAACCTAACTCGTGAAATTCGAAACAAATTGGAACTTGGTCTACTTTAGGTTCTTTTAATTGAATATTTGATTTACTTAATGAAATCTGACATTTACAGACAAGAATATTAAAAACTAGCCACCGCCTTACAGGGGTGGAATTTAAGTAAAAATCTCCCTAGATAAATAAATTTGTAAATTTCAACCCTATATCAGTTAGTTTCTTCATATATATGTTTACATTGATACCTTTATTTAGTCTAGATTTGATATATAAATAACATTTTTAAAAATACATTTACCTGCAATAACCTCCGTAGGATTATTAAAATACTTCTCATATGTATGTCACACACACACACACTAAATAGAGTGATTCTCACACACAAACATTTTATAAAGATATTTATTTGATATATTAGTTAATAAACTTGTACGTTTATGTATGTTGTGACCGTCTGAACAACTTGTAATGATGCTGCGAATTCTGTTTAGCAAATCAAATATGAATAAATTGACTAATTCATTTTATTTTACATCATTTATTCACATCGAAATGTCAACAACATTCGGTAATAATTTTAATGTAATCTTTAATGATTGTGGCCGAATATATCTAGTCACGCGCTTCAGGATGTATCACTAACTTGAGATCTGTTTGTATAAATATTGGAATATGTAATCTTGCTCGACAGTTTTATATATACATACGTGTCGATACGTTTGTCCGTGAGTTTTCTTGCAGTAGAACCTCAGTCACAGAGATGTGTGCTCAGTAAGGGGCGATAAGGCCATGCCGCATTTGGGACCAAATAAATTTAAAACAGTAATATTTCAGCATATTTAAAATCCTTGATTGTAATATATTTAATCAAGCTAGCAACCAACTGCTTTAGTTGTTGTCAATGACGAACAATAAAGACGTCGCCAAATGCAACCAACTCACGTATAGCGTGAGATTTCACTAAAGGTATTACTAAATCGTGTACAATCGATATATAATAAATTAAGCGATGAGCCTCATTAGGGAATCCTCGCTGCTCTCAGCTGACCTGTCACGTACGAGTCGTAATGACTCGCGAGCCTGTCACTCGTGTCCACGGTATCAAGCCACGCCTGTCGCTCGTCTGTTGACACTCTTATAAATTCTCTTATTCATTGCTCATTATCAGCATCGTTGATTCGTCCTACCTAACTAGAATTATCTCGTCGACGTTTGTTGCGTTTCAATATGGAACATGAAAATTGATTAAATTTCACATACAATTTGAAATACTTGACTATTTAGATTATTCGATTTTGGCTAGTGAATTGTTTGTGCAGGGATTTACTTTATGGTTTTTTGGGCTACATTCCATTTTCGTTACGTCCTAGTACAAAATACAGATCGTGTTTTGTTTTTAGGGAGGCCCCCATGTGCTATTAGCCCATGGCCATAAAGACTCACGGTCCGCCTCTATATTTATGGTTTACAGGTGGAAACGTTGCGAACTGAAACTTGAAAAGGTTTCTTCACACGCTTCCTAACATGACAAGCTGCCAATGAAATACGTAGCTTAAGATGTAACACAACCAGATAAATAATAGGAAGAAATTGCACACATTTTCATAACAAGAGGTTGCACTACTAGAAGACATTTTGTAAAAAGGCTTTTTACATTAAATATAACATAATGGAAGGAGCAGTTACGATATTATTGTAAATATTAATCGACACGAGACAGACGTTTCACGTAAAACCAACGGACAGATTCATTGATCATACACATGTCTGCGAGCCAACATTGCCAAACTAACGATTTAACTCGTTAACATAATTAACCGCAGTGGGATCGTGACACGAGTGTAAACAACGTGTGCGACGCCGACCACACCAGTTAGTGTCTATTTATGTTGGTAACGATTCGGTATCATCCTTGGAACGAGCACTGAATAGACATCCGTCATCCCCCACTGCCGCGCACCGAATGACAATCGCCCCACCTTCCCTACGGCAGCGTGGTAGGGGTGGAGCTCCACCCATTAAGTTACTTCCAGTAGTTATAAGGCGCACGTCATTGTATCCAATACAGTTGAATTTCTGCTCTATATCAGAGGTATAGAGTTGAATTTTGTTTGTGTTAAAGTAACTTAGTGTTTGTTATAGGGTTGTAACAATCGACTTTTTCTTTAATAATTATTTTCCTCCGCCGCGGAGGCATCTCAGCCGAGCAGTAATTGGGAGCCGGGATTGAGACGTCGGAGGCTCGTAATTATTACGCAGATCTCAGATAAGCGATACGGACCTCTTTGTTTCTTGCGGTTTTATAGTTAGTTGCGTTTGCGATTATTTAAATATCCTCAGGAGCATTGCAATTCATTTGAAGTCGCTGTACTGCACCGCTCTTAAAATACAAATCAATAAAAATGTTTTAGTTAAACGAAATCGATACGTAGCTCTCACAAATCGCGTATTTCTTGTTGTTTGAACATCTATTTCTTAATTGTTTTCGAAGTAAAATTGATATTTATTATACTATAGGTACTCTTCTTCAGCAACAATTTTGGGTAGAATAATAGCTCTCCTTATCTTCCTTAGGAGTCCTTTCTCCTGCGTATTAAGAGAGTCGCGCTTACTGACCGATGTTAGATACCTAGCTACTGCGGACAAAACATCACATAAACAGACAAGCTATACTACAGTAAACCTTAGACTGACAACAATATTAACTGATTGGGACCGTTTTGAGGTCCAGAAGATGATGAGAAGATGCCGTGTGTTCATGACATGCCAGCAGAATCTTATAGTGGTAGAGCCATGAGTCGGCTCCTCCGTTTAAATATCACGACCTTATAGAAGACAGATGTCAAGTTGAAGTATTGTGCGTTTCGCCTGGTGAGTGAGGTGCCAGAGATCGAATTATAAACCATTTCACACTTTCCTATCAATTTTAATAAGGAATCGATTGGAAGAGGAAGAAGTATTGATGGAGGAACGAATGAAAAGGAAATATCTTTTTATCTGTTTATCCCTTTCTCTCCACTAAGGTTTGGCAACTTTCTTGCAACCAGGTGACCCGCTTGCTCTTTTGCCACCTACTTCAAAAAAAAGGTTCTAAAGGCACAGAAAGTAACCTCAATTCCTACTCACATATATCAACGATCTCTTTGTTATGGACTCACCTTAATCTACTTTTGTTTATTACATGGCCACCAAAACTTTTTCAATTTAGTTATCATTGTTTTGGGACAGTTTAAAATCCAACCGTAAACAATATTTAACCATTGAAATGCGTTGACCTCGCGCGCCCGGTAGTCGGCCGCTATCAGCCGACAGCGGTTCTAAATCGTCGCTTAAGAGCGGAGCCTGCGCGCGCCATCGTAAAACCGACGGCCCAACGTTAACTTTAATCGCCGCCTTATCTCTAACTGCTTGTCCGGCGGTTAACTGACCACGCTCAGGTTATTTATGGAGTGGCCACTACTAACAATTGTCAACGAGTTTTTGTTTCATTCTTGTTTACTTTGAAATCAAATAAAGATAATAAGTTGAACTCTATGCGCCTGTCGTATTGAATGTGTCATAAAATATGGGCAAATGGTGACTCCAGTCTAGCAAGGCTGTATATCTAGATGTGTTAAGGAGGTAGCTCTTTCTATTTCCAAGTTATAGATAAAATACTTGAAGGTTTAATGTCCCTAGAAGCTTTAACAGTGTTAGAGCCTGCAACATCTGTTGCACGAATGGGCCGGCTCAACCGGTGAAATACCACGACCTCACAGAAAACAGGCGTTAAGTAGAAGTATTCTGCGTCCTTTATCCTTTCCTAATAAGCATAGGATAGGATGGGAAGGGGAAGAGGATCGGACGGGGAGAAGATGAATAGAAAAAGGAAATATCCTGTTTTCTGTCTATTCCCTCTCTTATTTTTTTATATATGTTTTATGTAATGCGGGATGGGGTATAGTGCTAGATTTTGATTTAAAACCCTTTAGGTACCGCATTGTCATAGATAAACAAATACCTGTAGTATAAATAAAACTTTACCCCAATACTTTGTACAGGACCACGGCCATCAGTGGGACAAATATAAGTTGCTACTTTAGTCTTAATTTCCAGCAACGGTCGGCATCGATTACCGGCGCCAAGCGAGCGTTTAATTGAGTGCAGATGCGTCAGTGCGGCGGCGCCACTCTCGCCCGCGCACAACTTAAAAATATACTGTTTGCAGCTAAATCTTCCATTATCCCTTGTTATCTATTGAGCACTTGCACTATGATCCGCACACTTTACACAGGTAGGTAGTATTAATTATTCGACTTTACCTACGTATTATCGATGTGGAAGTGTAATTATTCGTTCATATGCGAGTTACATCTCTCTGTTTATTAATTTATTGCCATCTATGTCAGCCTAAAGTCGTCCATTGCGGACGTAAGCCTGCCATTAATATACACAGGGATCGGGTTCCCTGCAGTCCTCATCCAGCGGACTCTTGCCAAAAACTTTTGGAGTCTACATATATCTTATTGTTAATTAATTATAAACTTTAAACAAAACGTCGAGACAAAATCGTAAATTCTTGATAAATCCGAGCATAGTTTAACTTCAACAGATGTTCGACTAACCTTCCCGCTATTAGTTAAATGATCTATCGATAGATGGCGCTGCCGTCGTTAGCGGATTTAACTAACATTTACAACGGCGCGACTAATCTTCATAATCCCTTACGACGGCGCTCGTACGTCGCGATCGCACTCGCATATATCTTGCGACGAATATCTTCTGTCCTGAGTCGTATTGTTTATTAATACGATATTTTATACATCCTGTATGCATTTTATTAGTTGTCGTACAATATTTGCAGCTTCCTTTGGAAACCAAATCGTGGTTTAATTATTAGGGTAAGAGTACCTCCACATAACTTAATACTCACAAAGTCTAATCTTGTTATATAGTTTACATAGTACCCCGGACAATGTGTGGTATACAGCGTGTTTTTTTAAATGTATAAAGTCGCATATTTGCTTTTGGTCTTGTATTACGCATCAAGCTTACCTATATGGCAGATTATAGCTAGAAGCTTAAGCGATCTTTCGCGTTGCCGATTAAATCAAAGGTTGATTCATCATCTTCTATTTAATTGTTTCGATCCTGGTTCTCATAGACACAGGACAAAGAAACATGACCAAGCCATGCTTATTGCTTACCAATAAAAAATTAAAGTTACGGCCGTAACCCTCAAACAACTTTTTATGTGTTTGTCAAGCGTTTAATGTGGTTTTAACTCAACAACATCCGATAATGTTTTATTTTTGTTGTAACAAAATCCGATATTCCTATCTAAATTTATAAATAAAACTATCTTAAACGAAACAACATTCCTTAACCATATATTATTCAATTTCTTCGCCATCCACCTTTAAGGACAGAGATTTATTCGGGGACCTTTATAGAAAAAAAGACGAACACACCACGAGACCGGCAGTAAAAAGAGCACCGCGACTCCAGAAATAGTCCGTGAGGCGCGGAGACGCGATGACAGGGAATTTATTAACCATTCGGGATGACAAACTGCGAAATAGGGAACCCGAGGCCGGTACCATTTGTCCTTACTCGACTGTACGGAAGTAGATCTTCATTCGAGGTGATAAAGTTGTGAGATTTCTATCGCCCGCAACAATTACTGCTTGATACATTGTACAAGATTATAACAACAGTAGGCAGTGTCTACTCGTATTAAAATTCATAAATCATTAATTGAACGAATTGACCAATTAAACCAATTTTATCGCAGTGTCTCTTGAGTTTGTCGCCTACATTGCATCACTAAAAAGTAATACACAGAAAAAATACAATTAAAAATAGGTACTTATTTTTATTTATCTATACTAATATTATAAAGAGGAAAGATTTGATTGTTTGTTTGCATTGAATAGACTCCGAAACTACTGAACCAATTTGAAAATTCTTTCACTGTTGGAAAGCTACACTATCCCTAGGGTTATATAGGCTATATTATATCTTCCAAAAAAATTACTAGGATCCTTACTAAAACTCCAATAATTCAAAAAAAATACTTAAAATATTCTTTACTTTGAAATCTGATCACTATGTGTAATTTCGTCCAACTTAAAAGATAGGATGGTTTATTTTCTCTTTTTTAGTGCTACCCGTGCGATGCCGGGGCGGATCGCTAGTTATTTATAAGTAAATAAGAAAATACATTCCTTATTTACTTCCATATAATCAATGTACTCGTAATGTACTGTAATAATCAATTTCGTTAGTTTTCGTTCCGAAGTGATTTAAAATCGAGTAATAGTAGTAGCGGCCGCCGGTAATAGAGGTAGCCGCTTCATACCCGGGCGTGCGTGATGTATGGCGTTTTAATTAGGACTTCCCTCCGCCGGCGAGTTTACTGGAATTAGTTTAAGCGCGCGCATCAATTGTTTGTTTGCTTTTGTGCGCCTCACTGAGATTTTCATTACCATCTTTGCTGTCTCGCTGGTGCGGTAGTTCATCGACTTAAAATACCCAGCAATAATCGAATTATTAATTTACTTTGAATTTAACTCAGTTATAATCATAAATAAGCACTTAAGACTTTTTTATAATCTTAGACTGTTTAGCAGACATCGTCACCTCTATTATAACGCTTTTCATCGATCTTATTAGCTCACAAATGTGACTAAAGATGAACCTGCCTCCATACAACTCGAAAGCAATAATCATTACATCTTTATAATAATTCTCAACTGGTTGTACATCACATGTCGATAACAAAGTATTCACCGTTACGTAGAGACAATCCGATCTCCGCAGGGATTGCGGCTAATTTATATTTCTTATTCAAATGAAGCTTCGCCAAGTCGCAGACAGGATGCGAGCAAGGAGAATAGAAATCCCTCAGGACTTCGTGGAATCGAACCCGCGCCGGCTATCCCACGGCATAAATATATCGCGCGGGAGACGTTAACTAACGTGGTCGAGGTTAGACATGAAATAGTGTGTTTGTAAACTGAATTATATGTTTTACGTCACTTTTATTATCTGTATAGTTGTTGTCTCATATCAAGCAACTTACGAACACAAGACACTTCCAGTATCTTAGTGATTATGTTTGTGTTTGCCTTTAGGAACATTATCTGATAGAATCACTTTTTCAATAGTATAAGTGTAATACAGATCGACTCCATTTACTTTATCAAGCAAGCATGCTTTCGACATCCACCCAAAGATGGTTTAGATAAAAATAACCAAATAAATAACAAACAAACCCCGTATGGAAAATAATCATGAGGTAGGTCCGGGTTCACCTTTAGTTATGAACTTATTACACAAAATATTCAATGGTCAAGTAAGTGCTAAGTTTCATCACTATGTCGATAACGGCCTGACCGTCAATTTGGTTAATTAGGTGATCCGTGCGTTTTTATTGTAGAATTAAAAATTCTGACCCGGCAGCTTCGCACGGGAAGCTTCCCCGTACAAACTTTTTTGTTTTTTGTAATTTTTTGTGCAAAATTCCCAGTCTCTAGGCTCAGTAATTTGGACCTTAAAAATTCTATATTGATAATAGTGATTGGAAACAGGAATTACTGGAGTAATGTTTTAATACAACTTTGAATAAACCCTGGAGTAAACTTCTTGTGTGGGTCCCATTAAATATACAAATACGTGTTCCGTAGCATGCATGTCCCACCCACGAACGCCAGGTCGAGACGAATGTCACCAGGACCACATAACCCACGCCTACGATATACAGCGGCTAATAAAATCAAACGACTCGACCACTTTTTGTTTCACAAGACAACTTTAAATGATTATTTATTGCCCTTTTTAATGTCTATTTGTAAAAAAAAGAAATAGAGTGGCAGCGTACCTATATACTGCTTCATATGGCTTATTGTATACGAGTCACTTACACGTTTTAATAAATGATTTCTTGAACTACAAAATAGCCCTTAACACAAGTCGATAGGATTCAAATCTCGAAGAAGAATAAATCATTATCGACTAAATAAAGTACTAAAGGTGAGTTTAAGAGGCAGTGTACGCTGAGGTTAGTAAGTTCTCTGGGATCACTCGCTTCGGATTATTGATCTGTTATCTGTTATCGACCAATTGTCGAACTTCGCCAGTTTATAATCGGACTAGGCAATTTGAAGCCATCATGCCAAACGCAACAAATCTACTTTTATTTACGATAAATATATTATTGAGATATTATTTTCAGGGTTCCCAAAGGGTAAAACGGGATCCTATTACTAAGACTCCGCTGTCAGTCCGTCTGCCTGTCTGTCTGCCTGTCACCAGGCAGATGAACACACCAATGCACTCATAAATTACCTATTCGGTTTAAGTTTTACTAAAATTAAACAAAACATTACAATGAATGTGGCTGTCGATCTCGAAAACATTTTTTTAAGAAAACAATCATTCATTCAAACAACACATATCTTTCAGCCGAAGAATTATTTATATAGATTATCACCATTTCCGTATTTAATTAGTCGAACAGAAACAAGGTCAACGTATATCATTAAAATAGTTAACATTATCTTACACGGCACGGCACGGCAAAACTCATCAAGGGATCCCATAAAAGGGCGTTATAAAACAGAACATTTGCTTAATTGACTGTAATGAATTCGACACCTTTCGGGCCGGCCGTAATCTATTCTTGTGGACGGCGCGCACTCGTTGGCGCTGTACGCTCGGCGACAGGTCGCCACTCGCTTACATCTCCTCTACAGCGGCGACACCTTGCGTACTGTCCGCAGAAACTTTGCCGTTTACAAATAATAACACTTAAAACACACACGACATAAGTAAAAACAAAAAAAGATGAAAAGCGCGAATAGGTCAAAAATAAATAAATAATGAACAGAAATAAACCCTTTTTACCTTAACAATCAAATTCAAAATTAAATACACGAAAAATAGTTCGTCGAAATGATGCATGTTGAGCATGTTGCCCTGTTAGATTATAGTCATCAGGTATTAAAAAGGAGGTAGGTTGGTAAAATGGGTGCAGTGCCACCAATCATCATTGGACGAGCTGCCGTGGTGATTTGGCATGAGTGAATAATAAACAACATATTTGACAGTGCCGCCAAAACAAGATGGCAGCGAGAAACTGTCAAAATAACTATACTCAGAAACGTGTGGCATTCTTCAATAACAATTATTCGTAGATGGACGACAGTTGTTTTTGTCGTTTTGCCTGTTTGTGCTGTCGGTGGACGATGGTCGTGTTTTTTCTGCGGGTCGCCTCCGCGTCTAATGGTCGCACTTGTCAGGTCTCGGTTATTTACGAGGTCGATAGGCATCGCCGGGCGGCGAGCGAGGCGACCTTCCTATCACCTGCTTATCGTCCGCAATGTCGGTGGCGATGTCTGTTTGTTCTTCTCGTTGGATTGTACCGAGATAGGCAACCGTAGCCAAACCTTTGTTTTTTACTTCATGCTTCATAAAACTTGTGCTTTAACATTTTAATATAAGGTAGTACCTTACAATTGTTTTTTAGGTTGAAAATTAATTATTTTAATGGTAATAATAAGGCAGAATTTTACAACATGTTTGGTATACCTAATATTTGTGTCAATACAGAGATAGATATAGAATCTAAACATATCTCCAGCGACATGCACTCAATCCCCCACACCGCGAAACTATCAAATAAATCACCTGAATGACCTAACCAATAGTACAATAGCAACACGTGCCCGTTCACACAATCTGTGGCGTGACTGCGACCCATTAGTGTGATGCGGCGCTAATGCGTGCCTTATCTCCTACACATCGCCTCTGTCCGGATGCTGGGAATATTCGGAAGCTGTGCACGCATAGCTTACAGAGATAATTACAAACAAATTTTATTTTCTCAATCATATGGTTTATTAACTATCGTTATGGTTTTAGGATGAAGGTTCGAATCTTAAGATATACTTATCACAAACAATAAACACAAACAAAACTGAAAACAATTACTTGCAGTACAAAAAAGACCAACCGGCACCAAATGAAAGCCATAGCACAACAATACAATGACGTATAGAATTGGACCCCTCGAGTACCCGCTGGGGCTTGTCCCGTCCAATTGTGTAGCAATTTGTCAACGGCCCTCCGTGAGGGCGATACGATCGCACTCCTCTCATCTCATGTTTGTGCTTAATCGTATGATTATTTTATTATCCACGCTAATATGACAGACTGAATATTCTTCATGTTTATTTTACATTCTTCTTAAAGATACACGATATCCCTTGAAGGTGGATGGATCTCTAGATCTCAGAAGGCTGAAAGAGAAACAGAATCACATATTTACTAAATGTCTACTAAACTAATGCGTCTGTCAGACCTATAGAACAATGAGATGTTTCACATCTATAATACTCTTCGTCAAGTCTTGTAAAAATCGTTATATTTAGTTTACCTGATGGATCGCTGATTATCCTGTCCGTAGGTACTTAGCAACTCGCTTATAAAGTATTCAGTTCATCCAAAAAGTAACGTCCATCTTTCTCTTGTCTATTGTTGATGACGTCACTATCTGTCCATCGAATTAGGAAGACATTAACGATAATGATGAGGCAAGTAATAAAAATACGACCAATTTAGTGACACTTTTTCTTCTGGTGGTTGGTACCCCTGTCAATGTACTCTTATAAATGAAACATTGTATGTACAAGCATTATTACGTTTTGATCAATATCGGCTCAAACTAAAACGTCAACGATTGAAATATTAAAGGAGATGCTTCTCGATAGTATACAGCGATAAATGGAAACAAATTTCATTCTTACCCTGTAAAAAAAAATATTTATTTATAAAAATATAAAAAAAAACTAAGAGTCGCATTTTTCACACTTGTTATAGCCCCCTTGTATAAACCCCCGTTGGCCCCAACCCTCTTGCTACGTCGGTCTGTTGGTTGCATTATTCCGCTATTATCCACTGCTGTACGAACACAAAGAGCACTAGAGATTTAATGACACTGCAACAAGTAGACTTAATTGTAATAGATTCTTTTTATGTATGTGTTTTACTTTAAAAATTATTACTTAACAATTCCCCCTTACATGAAAAGAGAAACAAATCACTTTAAATTAATTAAAGGCCTAATTCTATTCCTGTTCCCCTTCCCATCCATTTCTAATAAGGAAACGATGGTAAGGGGAAGACCAGGGAAAGAAAACATCATTTTCTGTTTGACCTCCCTCTGTCCGTTAAAGGTAGGCATCTGCAACTTGAAGCTCGCTTGAACTACTATTACCCTGTTATAGGCCCTTTCATCTTCAGACGTGACCAGTTAACACTGGTGTCTGTAAGGGTCATTATTATTTATTTCAAAACACCAAATACGTGCTTTATCAAAGGTTCACACAACATACAAATCGCACAAATCACAGTCCCCGGCTAATCAATCAGTACTAATTCCACTCCCTAAACCCCCTCTATTCAATATTTTGAGAAGGGGTTCGCATGGGACCTTAACACGTGCTATTTTACTGTTTTTGCACGACTGACAGGAGGGACCGAATGTTTTTCTCGCAAATGTATGTATACCTTGTTTTACAGCAAGATAGAATGTTTGTAAACAAATAAACGTCGTTTATACAGCCCTAACTACTGGGCTTAGAGATTTGAACATTTTAATTTGATTTGTGTTATTATGTAGCTGAGCATTAAGAACGGATTTTTTGAAATCCTCTAAAGGTCTGGTTAGGGGATGAAAGTTTACATGGAGAAATAATTATAATCCAATGTAAGTTAACCTCATATCTATATGATCAATTATATTAAATAGGGTTCAGCTTACGCTAGACATTTTCGTCGGAATTAAATCGCACAGCGGGTGTATATACATAAAAACAAATTAGTGGACAAGTTTTGAAGTGATCGCTTTATTAAGCTTATAAATAATTAAAGCTCTAACGAAGCTTTTACGACGCAGAGCTTTACGACGGCGCTGCGTCGCCGAGCTTACGCTGTTTGTTTTAATTCGTCTCAGCTCTTAATAAAAATGTTACATTCAATTTGCTCTCCGTCGGGTTCACTAAATCTTTACGTATGACGCCGTGAAGTTATTTTAAGTTCACTTTATCTGTTGTAAGGTTTAATTGTGCATTAAGATAAAGTTATTTGAAATTAACTACTTAAGTTATACCGAATTTAGATTCCCGCATTCTTGAATAAAAAAAATAGTATTAAATTAAGGATTTTTATACTATAATATTTTTTAAAGAATGTGGCAAACGAGCGAGCGGTTCAACTAATATAAAGTGATACACTACCCATAGGCTAATGACAACAAGCTAATGAGCAGCAGATGCATTGCCTGCCTTTAATGCTCCTATCCATCGCTCCCCAGACAAATCCTCTCTCCCTTCCCAAGAAGAGGATCCGGAAGAGGATCAGAATTAGTCCTCCAGCACCTCACTCATCAGACGGAACGCAGAATACTTCTACTTCACGCCTGTTTTCTGTGAGGTCGTGGTATTTCACCGGTCGAGCCGGCC
>JWHW01026795.1:348178-362773 GCA_000931545.1 Papilio glaucus
GGGGTGGGGTGGGGGGATGGATATCAAGAGGCTTACTTACCCCCAGTTTTTTTTAAGTCGGTCCAGTAGTTTTTGTGTTCATTCGTTACAAAAATAGAAATCTTTCCTCTTTTATAATATACTTATAATAATCCTTAAATGACAGAGTTTAATGCAAAAAGGCCCAGCTATGGGAATGAAAAACATGAACATGAAATTTGACATATCTAAATAAATATCTTAATTTGCTTAATTCTCAACATTTTTTTTTATAAAATGAAAGATTATTTAATTGTATTATTATTTAATATATTAACGTAATAATTAATCTGACGGCAGTAAACAATTAATTCATGCTAATTCAATTTTATTTTAATTGACATCAAAAGAAACAATGCGAAACGAAATCATCTCGGAACAAAAACAGTATCCGGAGTCAGAGCGTCTTTCTTTCACAATTACCTAGCTCGTGATAAAAAAGTGATTATAAAATCTAGCAAAAACAAAGCATATTTTGTAAACAATTACATGTAGGCGTTCCAAATTATAATTACAGATTCATTAATCAATTTTAAATTTATGTTTTTGACTTTAAAAAGATAGATATGATTGTATTTTAATATATTTTCACACAACAATAGGAAGTTAGGTTTGTTTACGGAAATTGTACAATATTAATTATGTCTTTTTTATATCAATTATTGAAAAAAATAAAACATGGTTTTACCCTGGGACACTCATTAAGCATTAAATTCTTCAATGAAATAATCAAATAATGCAAATGGTGGTTATATTTAACAGTGACAGAGTCCGCAACAACAACATCTGTTACAGGAATAGGCCAGCTCGACCGGTGAAATACCACAACCTCAGAGAAGACAGGCGTGAAGTAGAAGTACTCTGCGTTTCGTTGAGTAATGTGTAGTGAGGTGCCGGATGTCCAAATACAGTCATCTTCCCCTTCCCATCCTTTTCTAATAAGGTAGGAATGGGAACAGGAAGAGGGAACTGGGATATCTATTTAGCGCGATTCTGGCACACCTCTCGCGCTTCCTCTTCGTATACATGGCAGTCGGTTACGGGTACTCCTTAGTATTATTATTTCGCTAATTGCTAATAATTTAACGGGATCCAATACTTTTTATTGTAAAAGAACTGCCCGCTCGTTTTATCACAATAAAAGATCTTAAAAGGCCATCATTTCGAAGAAATATTTTTAACGGAAGTACTGTTATTATTACATTAACATTACTTCAATTATTTGTCTCTCACAATGTGAGTGCTCACGCCCGTAACCCAGAGGGGTAGGCAGAGACGACGGATTTCCATTTGGCACGATCCTGGCACACCTCTATCGCTTTGAATGTGAGACCGATTTCATTTATTTTCCTTAAATCTTAATGACCTTAGGATTATTGAAAGTTTCGCTTTAAACAAGACATAATTAGAAATAATTAAATCATAATATCACAATAAGATTTCCAAAAAGTCTTATGGATGCCAGGATGTTATTTAAATGTCAAACTTGTCAAAATAATCGAGATTAGATTTCTCGACACAAATTAAGTTGTAATTAATAAGAGTAAATAAAACGACCTTTAAAAACAACATACAATTTAATTTCACAAAAACATAGCACTAAACATATTCATCTTCATCACAGTAATTATATCGTACTATTGCGTTAATATTAAATAACATTATATTGTAAGTAATTACCCATAGATTGATATACCTCCAGAAACCGCGCGCCGTACAGATCCGCAATTGTTTTAAATTTTAAATTGGTACCGCGGGAACGCCTGACTGCGGGATTATACGACTTCAGAAATTGTAATCCAATTTTGTTTTGACATCAAAAGAATTTAATGTATTAAATGTGTTAACGACTTAAATAGCTTTAAATTTCACCTATCTGACCGATGTGGCCGATGAGGTATCTGGAAGTATATGTTTGTATTCACCGTTAAGACACGCAGCCACCCTGGCGCGATCACTGACGCAGTTCGTTATTTTAAGATACAGACTAAACACCGCAATGTCAACATTTCGACATTACTTACAATTATAAAGAATAATTCGTATAACATCACCTTGTATACTTATGGAATGTGTATTCATTACAACTATATAAACATAATCACTCAAAATTATATAATACTGATCACAAACAATTAAAATAAATACATACAACTGTACAACTTAAAACTAAAGTATTGGTAACCGCACCTAGGAACTTATTCGCGATGTTCGGTCATCTTATCTGCTGTGTCCTTTTGCGTCCACCGCGGCGTGAAGATGTCGCATTTCTCTAGAGACACGGAGGCGCCCGCGCTGTGCCGCCTCTCGACAGCTCTGCCTTCGACTTTACTCTGTTTCTCACAGCCAATTTCCGGATCCACGTCTTTCTTTTCCTCATCGAACTGTCTCATTATCTCAGACAGGGTCTTTCCCTTCGTCTCCGGCAGACATAGCAGACAATACGCCGCCCCGAAGAGCGCGCAAACACCGAACAGATACAAAGTTCCGTTACTCGTTAAATAGTATTCTAATTGCGGGTAGGTTTTTATATTGAAGAATATCAAGACGTAAGCGCAGCACGACGTGGCTCCCGACATGATGCCTCTGATGTCCTGAGGGTACAGTTCCCCGGACATGATCCAAGGCAGTTGTAAGAACCCGACCATACTGAAAGATACGTGCAGTAGAACACAAGCTAATTTCAGCAATGGCGGGCCGTCGAGACTGTCGCAAACGGCAGCGCCCAACATCGCCACTCCGAGTAACAGACCAGAAGTAGCCGCTAAAGTTTTTCGTCTAAAACTGTTGATCAAGCACGCTCCGACAGCGCCCATAAACACCCTCACACCTCCAACAATAATGGAAGCAGTGAATTCGTTAACACTAGTGCCGACCGATTTGAAGAAATCGACTGCGTAATACAAGATCACATAGATCCCCGACATCTCTTGAAACACGAAGAAGACGATCAGCAAAGCGAAAGGTTTTAAGACATTCCGTCGCTTGAAGAGACCAAGTTTCTGTTTTAAATTCATATTCTCACTGGTCTTCCGGTCTTTTGTGAACTCCATTAGTTCTTGTTGGGCCGTGCTGTTGTTCTGTCTGAGCCAGAATAAGGCGTTGTAGGCCTCTTTCATTTGGCCCTTGGAAGCTAGCCAAAGAGGTGATTCCGGTACGAAATACATCAGGAATGGAGTCAGCAGTGAGAAGCCGGCGCAAATGGCGGCTACTTTCCGCCAGTGAATGAATGCTCCTAAGGAGTACACGACGAAGATCCCCGTCGACACCAGGCCGGGCCCGAGCGCGCTCAGCACGCCTCGTTTCTCCGGTGTTGTTATTTCCGCCACGTATATGTAGGACACTGTTGACATACCTGCAATCGGACAAGAGTCATTAGATTACTTAACAATTTTTTTTTACTTTGATAAAGAAAAAACAAATTCAGATAAATTTAAAAGTCAATCCGTTTGCATTTTAAAAGTTAAGAGTGCTTTGTTTGAATCTCTCGATATAATGCAATGATCGTTTTTGAAATAGTGAAGTGAATTTTTAAATTTTAAAGGCGATAGTACTATAAGAAATAAGGTATAAAAATCGTAAACTAAAAACAACAAACCGATGGTGAATCCTGTGACGAAGCGTCCGACACACAAGAAGACGTAGGTCTCAGAGAAGGCGATGACGAGCCAGCCGATGAGGTTGGGCAGTACGATGGACTGGAGCAGCAGACGCCGCCCCACCGCGTCCACCATCATCCCCCCCAGCAGCGCCCCCACGGGGTTGGAGATTACACCCAGACTTGCTATACACGAAAAAATATTTCAGGTTAAACCTTTTTAAAAGCAACATCGGAAAATGTGGATGATGGATCCTTAGGGATAATCCTTGGCAGATCAATGAGATCTTAAAGAGGAAGCGAGTACCTTTTATTACCTCATCTATGTAAAAAGTAAATTATAATAAATCATTTTAACAACTCTAAAGTAAGTTTAAATATCTTGTTTGTGTACAATGTTTGGTGATTCAGTAACAATGGTCGGTAAAGAAATTATCGTAATTGGCAATACGTGACCTTAAATACACGTTCTGTATTATTAGGTCCTAGGAAAGGGGAGGCTTGTCTTATCACTAACAGCACAAAGTTTACACGCCGCCATCGCGTGGCTGTAGTTGCTTTGTTATTAAATATTTTTATTTGTGATAATTTTTATCTATTTGTATATCTCATGAATGATAAATTACTCTGATAGTTTTTCTTATGGCTGCATTTCATTGCTTACTTGTTTTTAACATTGAATAGTAAATCGCGACAGTCTAAAACTATATTTTAACAGAGTAAGTCCCAAATTTAGTTTGGCAACCCACTTGTAATTTGTCAATGTCCACATTATCTAGCATATAATCTAGGTTCTGATCTGATGAATAACAAATGAGGGTATAAATTCCTTATATTCTTGGATCTTAGACTATATCTCACGACGGCAGATGACATCCCAGAGCGATGCTCGGTCCACAGAATGGAGCGAAATTATTTTGGCTCCACAAATCTCTGTACAAATGTTAGTAAAAGATTTATCTTTTTCTAATGGCTTAACTCCATCGATTTAAATATTTCTTATAACAGTACATTTAACACAACAAGGAACACCAATTTTACTATTTGTGCGTTTTAAAATTTTACAGTGCAATTATAAAAGTGCTTATTGGACGTCTGTTGTATCCACAGCTTTACTCGTTGTAGATTTAACAAGTGGTGATAATAATACAGAAATAGAACTCACCGATCCATGAGCTCTGCTCGTAGGTGATGTTGGGGTGTTCGTGCGTGTACTGCGGTAGCAGCACGGCGGAGAAGCCCTGGCAGAAGCCCACCGAGATGTTGATGGACTGCGCGGCCAGCGCCGCCAGCACCTTTGCGACAAACAACCACAATCACACATCACGTCAAATAACACTAAGCTGTTAGGTTAGGTTCGGATCTGTTAGGTTAAATTATTTTCCACTATAGAGGGTGTAAACGATATTTTACCAAATTATTTGTTTCTACTTAAGACAATCCAACCACTGACTGAAAGTCTTAAGCGATCAATAACTTAGTCTACATATACTTATATATTGAACTAAGTAATAGAATCTGTTGTATCTTCTTCTTACTCTTGGGTGACCATTATAGACAACTGGACTTAATGTTGCCCTAAACAGGGAACATGTTGTTACAACATTTATGTTGTTCATTTCTGTTGTTAAGAACATATGATTCATTTATTGTTATCGCACAAGTGAATCTTGAATGATTAGAATCGGAACTGACAAGCGGCTAATGCTGAATCGATTTGTCCGCCTCGTTATTATATGTTAACTTATACATTTGTTATTTTGTGAAAGATTTAATTAAATTTAAATACAGTTACCTAGCTATGTACGAGGCATCAATGTCAATAATAGATTTTTAAACATAAAGAGTCAAAGAAACGCTGCAAATACAAATATGTTGATGGCTTTAGGTAGCAAGCTTAACGCTATCAGGATATCACCACTTTTGTAAGTATTCAAAAATATTTTGTTTGTTGTATATTGTTCTTATTGCAGTGACCGGCTGCTTTAGCGTGCGACATGACAGTGACGGATGTAGGCAACATTTTAAATTTATTTTGCTACTTAGTCTAATCAGTCGAGTTGCTTGAGATAGTTTGGACTGAAAAAATTATATCCGATCCAAATGATTGTTTACAGCGTGTTTGCGAGTACATTGACACAAATCCCGTGACGTCACCAATGGCGTACAACCGATCCCCGCCCGCCCACGACACGTCTATATTAGGACGCACCGCCCGCTCTAATGGCGTGCGGAACGAAAACAAACAGAAATAAATAGTTGTTTTGCGGCCAGGAATTTGTTTTCGAGTGTGTGTTCTGTTTTCAAATACGGTTATTACATGATTACGTTCAAGAGAAAAATCATATCCACTTGACAGCGGGTTAGTTCAGATTTATTTTTATTCCAAAAGAACGGGCATAGATAAAGTATATTTTAATATTGACTTCATGAAATGCAAAGATATGAAATGTTAAAAAGTTGTCACGATTTTGTGAAATAGCACGCGCTCACGCCCGTAACCCAGAGGGGTAGAGATTATGAATTTCCATTTGGCGCAATCCTGGCACACCTCTCTAGCTTCTTCTACATCCATACATCTACGCAAACAAGCTCGGTTACGGGTACTCCTTATATCGCCCTTTAGTATGTTACTAATCTCATCGATATAAGTTCTCCAAGGACGTCCCCTACCAACACTGCCACTCACTTTTGCAACATGAATTTGTTTCGTTAATCTCTCTTCGTTTATCCTTTCAACATGCCCGAACTACCGAAGCATACCTTTCTCAATTCTAGTCACACGCTTTTAAGCCACACTTTACCCTTATAATGCTATTTTAACCATATCATTCCAAGTCACGCCTCACATACTTCTTAAGGATCGCATCTCAACGGCATTAACTCTACTAGCATGGTTTTCCTGCCAAACCCAGCTCTCACTACCATACATTAAAGTGGGGATTAGTACAGCATTGTGTATTGCGAGACGAAGCCTTCTCTTGTTTATTGGGTCTGATTAATAATTTGCAATCCTAATTAATTTTATAAATGCAAAACGATTTTGTTTGTTCGTTACGCTCTCCTCAACAACTCAACCGATCGTCATAAAATTTTGCACTAACATTCTCAGGGTACAAAAAATGACATGCGGTAACTATTTATTTATCCCTGTATTAAAACTGTTCCTGGGGGATAGGAAAACATATAGAACCTTCATCTACAATACCTATTCCCAGAACAATGTGATGTCCTTCAAAAATTACCAGCGTGGTATGAAACGAATGCGTGCGGAGGCGCGAGTAACAGCTAGTTGTTTATATATGTTGGCTTGTTAACAAAAGTAATTACGTATTATGAACAACGACCAAAGTATGTTGTTCACACGTCGGCCGCTGACCGTGTAATGGATTCGGGAAGTTTCTACGACTGTAAAGTTCAAGTTTGGGCGCCGAATTTCGCTCGAATATATTGCTCAGGCTGTTTTATCTGTTCGCTTCCTACTTTTACCGATTTAATTATTTCTTATATTTACGCGGATACTATACATTGGAATAATATTTATTTAACTGTTTGTTTCGCGTTTGTTTTACGTTTTTTGATTCCCGACGATTTGAGTATACTTTACAGTCTCTGGGAGATAGCTAATAGATATTTAGTCGGTTTTAGAATTAACCTACTACTTATAAATAGCAAAATTTTCCTCCTTATAGTAAGTGCCCATGACTGCAGACTAACGACAATGCATTTGCGACTAGCACGGCAAATGATAGAAATTTCTAGCAAAAAAATTGTCGTACCAGTCGCCGCTAAATAGCTTTAAACAAGCTGCGCAAATAGCTGTAATTTTTCGCGATTTTTTTGAACTTAACATTTAAAGTATGTTAACAAGATGTGTAAAAAACGTGAGGCGGTGGTCATTTTAAAATAATAGCGGGCAACTAGCGGAACGAGCGGCGAAGCAAACGATCCGTGTCATTGCAAGCTGTCGCCTGCAAACACTCGTTATGTCTGATGATTTGTTGAATTTGATGACACGCGACGCCATCGCCAACAGAGAAGAACAGAGGAAAAGTTTCTTGTACTTTTTTCCTCCTTTAAATTTAAAATAACAAGAGCTAAAATTAAAGAGAAATCATGCCTTGAAATTGTTTAGGGTATGCCCGTACAACTGTCTTACAATGTTTCTTGACACCTGAATTTGAAATAGATGGAACTTTCGACGTATAACTGATTCCATTTTATTGTTTATTATAAAATTTATTTTTTTATTGTAAGCAAAAAATTAATGTGTTGTAAATTTAGAGGTAATATTAAATTAAATTGATTGTAATAGTTTTTCTTTGCTATATGTTTGTACTATCAACATATTAAACGATTTCAACAACAATTATCAACCAACAAAAAAGAGATTTGAAAACTAGATTCGTTAAGTTTTTTGCTTAATAATGCTTACAAACGTTGTTGAATAATAATTAAAACAGAATTATATTTATTTTTTTATTATTAGAAGTGCTTTTTTAATTATATCATAATCATAAATTTTGTAATGAAACAATTATTTAGTTTATCAAATAATTTCGATATTTAAATAATAAAATTAAAATAAATAAGTAATAATTGATCAAATAAATTTAAAAATAAATTTAAATTTAAAAATTAAACACTGTACTTACAGTCAAATTAAAACCTATGGATTCGTAAAGATCGATTAAACTTCTCGTCTTCTGCATCCCAACGTGCGTCCTGTGAAGGGTGTCACGACACAGTGCGGCCATGTGGCTGTGCCGTCGCTCATATAGCAAAGGTTATGGGTTCGAACACGAAATCAGAGCGCTACTAAAAGAGACCGGTAAGGAAATATATAAGTTTCTAAAGGTCACATGTGTGCCTGTACGTACTGCGTACGGACAGACGAGTGTGGAACGGGTTTCGTTTTCAATTAAACATAAACTTCTATTGTAGTTTATTTAATGTGTTCAGTACGCTCGATGAATTCAAGATTTTTTTTGTTCTCAATCTATTTAAAATTCTATTTTGCATTCTACATAGATGCTCCTACGGTCGCGTTGACGCAGTTGCGCGATCTAAAGTATATTTTAATTGTATATTGGACTGTTATTACAATGTCCATGAACCCAGTATGTTCTACCTTGGCCGTATATATCTCAATAAACTGCAAAAGTCACTGTTACTTGTAGGTATATATTGTGTTAATTTAATTTAAGACTAAGGTATTTTTTTACCAAACTCCTAATCAACGCATTTAGTTACCCAAACCACAAAAACCTTGTTTTTTTTTACAAAATTTTAATGTAGTTGTAAAATCTTTAACTCTATCGTCAATCGTTGTTAAGATTTTATAAGTATATTCCGTTGAAATGTGTTCGCCTGAAATACTAAAAAAAATAAACAAAAAGCCTAACCTAACGGCAAAATAAGAACCATAAAGAACCGACTGACTGACTGCGACATCCAGTGAGCTGCGTCAGTGACATACGTACCATTGGAATAACAATAATTTTACGAATTTTATATTAAATTTTTGTTACTGGCGTTTCGAGTACAGCGGTCGTGATCTAATTTCAATAGAGAATATGACTGGGTGCTACCATCTGCTATGTCAGACCCCTCACCCCCCACCCCGTGACCACGAGCGCTGTAAACTCGAAACGTCGGGAACAAAAATTTAAAATAAACGCGATAAAATTCGTAAAATTAGTTTTATTCTAATGTGTAGTATTCGCATAAATATAAGAAATGATGACATGCATACTAGTCGATGAGACTGTCGTCACTCAAGCAATACAGTCAACAAGGCAGGTGTCGACAACCATATTTAATATATTTTTATTGTGCGAACATTAGAGAAGGACTACAAAGATATATTTACTTACAATTGTAAAAACATCTGCTTCATGTTGGTAGTCTGTTGCTCACAATTGTCTACCGAACACACAGTAAATACACAATAAATGTTTGTTTTCATTGTATTGTTTAACTTGTCTGCTAATTATTAATCCTTTAAAAAATTGCTGGTAGATGTTACTGTCTCTGAATTGTCCTCAAATTAGCAAATAGCACGCGTACTATACGGGACTTTTCCTGTTGTGCAACTGCGCTTTAAGTTAACGTGCCACATCCAGCCGCTGTATATGCGCGACTCACAGGAGTGAACGTAAGGACACGTGTAATTTTTCTCCGTCAATTATCGTGCGGCATTTCTATGTGATATCTATGATATATACAAGAGATTTCTAGAAACGATTAGATCGCCTATTGTCGAAGGTTTATGTAGTTCTATTATCTGAGTTAGAATGTTAAAATACTATCGAATAGCGGCAACTTTTATTAATTTTATGATTATTTGACAGCCAAGCCTCACTCTTGAAGTTTATTTTCATATTATTTGCTCTATTGCTTTTATTTCCGACACAATCCTCTTCCTGGTACAATTGCGCTAAAAATAATATCTGTAATTAACTAAACGACTAACATTACATGAACCGGTTGTAGAGGAAAATAAACAAAGTGCGCCTAGCCTAGGCAAACGGAAGGAACGGATGCCGGCATCGGCTGCGACCTGCCGTGGCCTTGTCACAACATACTTATCTACTGTACTTGTGAATGATCATTAATGGATTTTACTAATTTAAAAAATGTTATGATTAAGACCTAGTGTTTTTAACCATACGGGGTATACAGTGATAGTATAATATGAAAAAATAAACGCGCAGAACACACTTTTTTCAACGTATATTTAAAAGATATGGCGTATATAATGAGATTATTAACTTACGTACAATTTCGCAATCATTTTATTAGTCGGGATGCTCAAGAAAAAGTATGCACTCACGCCCGTAACCTAGAGTGGTAGGCAGAGATCACGGATTCCCATTTAGCGCGATCTTGGCACACCTCTCTCGTTTCATCTACATCCATATTTCAGGCGTATATACTAGTCGGGTACGGGTACTCTTCGTATCGCCATTCTTTAGTATGTCACTAATCTGATCGTTAAAAGTTCTCCTGAAACGTTACCTACCAACGCTGCCACTCACTTTTGCAACCTACATTTTTTTCGTTATTTTCCATTCATCATTTCAACATGCCCGAATCTTGTGAACCTGATCCGGACCTTAGATGCTTGTGATCTAAATATCTTAGATTATGGCTCGACTCAAGTAAAACGCCTCTCAATTACTTTGAACCTTGATATTCAACCAATAATCACGGTATTTTTTTTTCGTAATGACTATTTTAAATGCAACAAAAACATAATTACTGAAATATTAATAAAATATATTTTGCACTTCATTACCAATAACTTGTTTGTCAGCACTGCGGTGCAGTATCAGATTACTCTGAGCCAATTATATTCAGAAGGTACACTATTTGCACACATACACACGAGTTCGACGGACGGGAGCTCCGCACTGAACTTGCATGTGACCTAGAGGAACAGGCGCTCCCCAAGGACTTTTTAGTGCTACGGTAACAGAGGACCACACCATGTTGCCGCCTTCAGTGCCTCCGCCCTAGTCGTCCACGAACCCTAAGGGGCCGCTCTATCGCTACTTCGACCAGTGGAAACAATGTTAGCGCTTTTGATTCCGGGACTACCGAGCGGATGAACCATGGCAACTTTTATCTCTACTTTTAAATGGCAATGGGCCGGACATATTGCTTGTAGAATGGACAGCAATGGAGCCAAAAATGTTGCAGTATGACGGCGTACAATTCGATGCAGTGTGGCCTGCCACAAGATATACCGCTGATTGTCAAGTTTGCGGGAGTTCTCTGGATGAGGGCGGCAGGGGGTGATCTTTGTGGCATGCAATGGGGGGTGACTGTTGTCTGACAACGATGATGACTACACCTGATTTCATTAAATTTTTGAGGTTTATTTGGATGTTTTGGACTAACGCTAACGCTTGAATTAAACAGCAAAAAACCGAACCGATGTTCCAGTGGTTTCTATGGATGCAAACTTTTTGCGTTTCAAATAACACAAGCTCAAGAACTGGTCTATTTTTGGACATTAACAATTAACATTTACCGTGTAGCGGCCAAACAACTTTTGGAAGATAACAAATAATTAATGATCCGAGTACCATAGAGCGAATGGATCACAAAATTAATGTCATGAAGTGATTGTCGCTAATTATAATTAACTTATTTCTTCTCAATAATATAGAAAGCGATTAGTGTCGCTTGTATGAGGATACCACAAGCTGGTGATGTTTGTGTTGAATAATTATTACGCGAACAAACACTATTTATTTCATATAAAAATGTAAATATTAAAATTGATTTATATCACAAACAAAATGTCATCGCATTTGAATTTTATATGTCCTCTTTTTTTCAATCTATATATAGTATACAAAAATTATAAAATGATAAAGTACGGTTGAGTGTAGACGGACAGTTTCGCAATTGTTACATTTATAGATTTATGTATATACATTAAAGACGCAAGCAATGGTTCAAGCAAGCATTAAAGACGCAAGCAATGATCCACAATTTACTTATTTTCATTTTTAGTTAACAAAATTCCTTTAGTTATGACGTCCGTTAAGGGTAAATGCGAACCAAAGACGCACAATGTGTACTTTAAGAGTATTTTTTATTACCAAAAGAATATTGATACCTACAATCACATTTATATTTTTAAAGTCTATGATATTTATTTCCTCATTTCAATTTTAGTGTGCATTTTATATGTTTGAATTTAATTAAATGTAAATCGCTCGTCTCTCTAGCGTTATTAAGTTTTTGCGCTGCACGCCGGCTAACCTATGCAAAACAAACATTGCTATTATTTTAAGATAAGCGGAATTATCTTCTAGAACCGTCTTCGAAGCGCCAGGTGCGAACATTTATGCAAATTCGGGACACCGTTCGCTCGGAATCGGCTTTCGAAGCAAAAAGTTATCGCGTGTCGAAGATTATAAGTGTAGTGATGTCCCACTACAAACATCGATATTTTTGTCTTTTTTATCCTGTATAAAAAGAACGTTTGCCTTTTTTAAACCTTATTCATTTGATTTATTTGTAAGAATATAATTTATAAATCGTCGCTTGGAATAAAAACAAAGGGAACAATAAAAATAGTTGTATAAATTATTTAACGGAGACTGAATATTTACCTGACAACTTTTTTTTTTCTTTACATCTATTTGCATAATTTTGAATTATATTATATGCAACTCACATCGGTTTAAAGTTTTTATTCTCTTTGGAAATAGAAGGATGAAGGAAATATTCATTTTTTATGATAGAATGGCTACTTTCAAACAGTTCTTGCAATCATATATTTGAGGAAGCGGAAAAATAATCATTTATCACCGTCATTATGTCAAGAGTATACATAAAATAAATGCATATTATCAACCTGTACTGCCCACTCACAGAGACAGTCGGTTATCCACAACCTCCTCGCCTAACGAGCTAGCGGTTCACTTGATGCGACCGCCACTCCTAGACATCCGCAACAAGCAATTAAGGCGAAGTGGCAATGCCGGCCCTTAATGGACAGAAAAGGAGATAAACGTTAAAAAAGGACGTTGCCTTCTATTCATCCCCTCTCCATCCATTTCCTAAAGGATAGGAAGAGAAGGGGAAGAAGATTGAAATTGGGCGTCCGGCATCTCACTTAAGAAAAGAAATGGAGGAGCATACTTCTACTTCACGCGTGTCTTCTGTGAGGTCGTGGTATTTCACCGGTCGAGCCAGCCCTGTTCGAAGAAGTGAGAAATATCACTGAGTCACTAATAATTTTTTCTTCGTTTTAATAGAGCTTGTTAATATTCATGAAGCGCCCGCTATCCGACAGGTTTTCATTACATTTCTGGAAAGTACTGTTTCGTCTCAGTTAGCTCTGTGTAGATTACTCGTTCTAAAAATTTATTAAATTACACCAAGAAAAAACTATTCGACGGGCTCATTACAATTTAAACAGTAATAGTTTTATTTACACGTTTCTTAATTATTTTATTATTAAACGATTTCATTAAAAAAGACTTATAAGTGTGAAACTAAAGTGTTTTTCATAGATTTTCCGAATCAATCAATAAAAACAAGTCCTCTTGGTTTCCTGGTTCCTACCTGGTAAAAGGTTCTTTTATTTATAAACATGTTATATTCAAGCTTCCATGTTCATGATATAATTGAGGTAGACAGATGACCCACGTTCCACGAACTTTGTCAAAACATAGGTAGGGTATAAAATATAACATAACAACTATTCTACGGATAACAACACTAGATTACATTACACACTAGGTATATAACAGTATATAACGTATAACTACAACATAAACATAACTATAAGTTCTAACAAGTTGATTATGTAATACTGTGAGCGCGCAGGAAGTAGCGACGCTTGCTCGATTCTAGTGCATCTCAACGGATGCTCTCTGCCGGTCATCTAATGGCCGCTTATTAACCGCAATTATATCAAATTGTCTGTCGACACGTGGACGTCAGCTTTTCCTATGCAACACTTTTAACAGGCTGACGCTGTGAAAACACGAGACATTTTTGTTTTCACTTGAAGCAATCGATTGCTTAATGAGGATGTATTTCAGTAACTATCGATTGTAATTTTTTTTTGGGCGGTGATAGATGGAATGTACCACATTTGCTTTTATCACTGGGTCAATTGGTTACTGAAAAACCATACATTTTAACTACTAGACGCAACAGTACTGTGTCCATGGTGGATATCCTGTACCAAGATCCGTTGCCCAGAAATAACAATACTGCGCAGCACTGCGTTTGACCACTTAAGATGTTATCTCTTGTTAGCCAAGTAAAATTCCTTTATGTTAGGCTTTTCCATAAGTTTGTTTTAACCTATCTGTATTTTCATTGATTTATCCAACCCTTTAAAACACAAATCCTTTCATCTTTTATGATTATTATTTAGGATTTATCGCACTAAGTTCAACACGGACCGCATTATAAATGTGTTAAAAAGTAATAAAAATTTGTCG